>JAIKVD010000402.1:0-20416 GCA_024679075.1 Phytophthora uliginosa
GAATATCGCCTGGGGCCAGAAGACCTGCTTGGAGCAGCCTGCCGGACGAGGAGCAACCCGCCAGAGGACCGAGACGTCCGAAAGCCGACATCCATACACACACAAACTGTACGAAGTGAACGTGTGTGGATTCTCACCTCCCAAAAAGGTCAAGTCACAGTTAGGCAGGGACTCGGGCACGTACACCTGGAGCGAACTGTACTATTCCATATATTAGTTGGTAAGCACACTCTTTCACAGAGGAGCTTCTCCATTCCATATTAACGGCAGTCTGGGAGGTTTGTTAGTGATCGGCCCCTGGAATTATTGATAGATTACTGTATGGTAGGACTGTGTATTGGTCTGAATATTTTTCTCCAACCGGAGGTGGTGGTGCGTGAGTCAAAAGGAAAAGGGGACGTATGGAGGTTGTTGACCAGTATCTCCAAACGGCGAACCCAGTTGTACTGGAGTGTTGACCCACCGTCCGAGGGTCCAAAAGAATAAGTGACGGATAGTTGTGTGTACTGCATTCTGTATTTTGAGATTAGTTATCTTAACTCTGGGAGAGGATCTGGTTAGTAGGTCACTGCTTCTCACTAACTGTACGAGCGGCGTTCGGAGGTATTCGTCTGCGCTCAGTACTCTTATATTTTCTATATCTGTATTAACAACTCACTAGGCCGGTCCGCCGAAGACAAACGGCCCGAGAAGGGGATTACGCAAGGTACACACGCCACTCCGAACGAGGTTTCTCGTTTGGGGGTACCCGCCTGTTCTCCGTCCGGAAGTCCTACTTGCGGAGGGGGGACGGGTCCCTGAAGGGTAGCGCGAGCACTATACACCTGGGCGGCAAAAAGTTGTCACCGACTTCGCCGCATCAAGATGTCTACATTGTTGAAGCGGACTCTCGTCCAACTTCGAGAGGCTCGGTGTCAGCTCAGCTCGAGTGGTTCCCGTGACGGCTCCGAATTGCTCGAAAGGCTTACGGAAATTCACGACATGAAGACTGGTTTCGCTCTCCTGAATCAACACTGGGAAGAGGTTTTCCGGATCGCGAAGCACCAGCTCGATCAAGAAACCGCAGACCACGCTCGAGATTTCAAGCGTGCTGCGCAAAATCACGAGCAGGAAGAGGAAGCTCTCCGGTCGCAGCTCGAGATAGTCACGTGGGAGCGCGACGACGTGTTTTCGTACGCGCGTTCGTTGAAGAACCAGCTGAAGGCGGGCTCCATGAACTTCCCTCGGGTGATGAATTTTCTGAACCAGCACCAGACTCGGGTGGTCGGCAACTGGCCTCGCCTGAAAGCACTCCTGGAGCATCACAAGGACCACAAGACCCCTCTGGATGACTGGACCACCCAGATAATGGTGAACGCCATCGACGATTATGCGGCACAGCCTGGTCCCTTCGCCACTCGGGATGAGGAAGACCCGGATGAGGAACAGAAGGAGGATCGCGGTCTCGGTCCGGCAAGCGGTTCCAAGAACGCGCCCCTCGACATCACTCAAGATCCCACTCCTCAGTCTACGCCCCGGACTCCACCATCCAAGCAGGACAAATATCGCGCTTTCTTCGCCTGGACCTGGAGATCTTCTGCACATGCGAGGGCGTAGCTATAATCTCGCTGAAACTTACGACGCCACTCGTAGGCAGTCTTTTCTTGGACGCTCGAAGGTCTGGGCCCTAACATCACAGATCCGTCCCTTGAGCATCCCATCCATGGACTAAATAGAATGGCGTCTCCAAACGAGTCGCATCGAAGGACGTATTCAGGGCGAACATCAACCTCTCGGCGTGATCGTCCCAGTCGCTCTGATCTGCTTCAGCGATATATGCTCGGATGCTGCGTACCACCGTCTGGACGGATCTCTCTTGTTGACCATTGGCTTGGGGTCGGTATGCCAGAGTCGCTCGTTGTCGACTTCCTAAAAGTTCTCTGAATCTTGTGAAAACCTCACTCATGAATCGCGGATCTTGGTCATGGCGAATCAGGGAGCTTGCCCCGAAACTCCGGAACACCCGTTCTTCATATGCTTCCGCAACGTCTTGAGCTGTAGTGGAGCTCATTGGCTTGCACATGACGTATCCTGAAAAAATTTCCTGGAACAATAGCAAGAACGTGTTCCCTCGTGCCGACTTGGGCATATGGGTCACAAAGTCCATTGACACTGCTTCAAATGGGCGTCGTGGCGTAATATTCCCTGGTGATGGACCGGGGTTCGGAGGCCTTCCTTTTCCACTCGCACAGTCCACACATTCCTCCACAACGCGATCCACATCTGCATACATCCGAGGCCAGTAGAACTCCGAACGAAGCCGTTCGTGGGTCCGAGTCTTGCCTTGATGTCCTTCTTGGTAAACTTCATGAGCATAGTGTAGAATGTCCGCTTGGAGGGCTCTCGGTACAACCAACCGCGGCTCATCCGAAAAGTCTCGGGGCCGATCTCGGGTGGACCGTGCTAAACGATATAGGATGCCTCGAGAATCCAATGCGAACAAGTCGGCCACTTTACTAATCTTCCGGAGCCGTCGGGGCGAGAACGATTCGAAATCTCCTTTCAGAAATCTCACCAACTCTGCGAGGTACTCCTCGCTCCTTTGGTGGACCTTGATGCGCCGCCACCGTTCTGCTTGATACTCCAGTGGTCCTAGAGGACCTCTGGAAGAGTCTTCGGTTGCCCTCTGTGCACCGCTTCTGGTCACTGCTGCCAAAACTCGGGCCGCATTTGGAAGTGGTGCTGACTCTGATCCAAACTCCACGCCCTCCTTTCGGAAACTCACGTCGGCCAGACTTTCATGGACACAGACATCGCCTCTGGGACTCGCTTGTGATTTCATCAATTGTTCAGGTATCCTGGATACGTCTTCCAAATGGTGTCGCTCGTCTTCATCTTGGACGTCCCAGGAGTCGTCAAGCACGAGTGTTTTGCTGGTTAAAGTCCCGCTTCACATGCACCAACCTGAGAGATGTAAACTGAGTCTTCATGTTTTCGCACTCGGCTAGCTTCCTCTGCAAGTTCGGTTGGTGACAATTGATGAGACCTTGGACCTGCTGGATGACTATTCTGGAATCCCCCACAACGACCAATTCCGTGATCTCTTTTTCGTGGGCCAACTGTAATCCCTTCAGGCGTCCGTTGTATTCAGCGTTATTCACAGTAACGTCTTCCAAGATGAAACCTCTGATTTCCATGACGGACCATCCAGGCAGCTTCCACAAGATACAACCGCAGCTCCCTTTTCGAATCGAGGTTTTCGCAGCTCCATCGAAACTTAACACCACACCCTCGAAGTCGTCCTCCAACATCTCTACGCTGAGGACCGGGGGTGCCTTGATAAAACCCTTCGCTGGGACAAGTGACTCTGCGACTTCGTCCAGGTGCTCTCTTGGAGTAATTCCTGCACCCATGATAGCCGCCAAACCGTCCTCGTCTTTCTTCACCTTCCGGATGTCCAAATTCCAATGTGACAAAGTCACTCCCCAGGGGACACACCTCCCGTCCGCCGTTTTCGATTGAATGATCCACTTCAGGACGGAGTACCGAGTGTGCACAACCAGTGGGCATCCTTCTACCAGAGTCCGGAAGACCTGGAGTACTCGTAACACTGCTATGACTTCCTTTTCTGCGATGTGGTATCGAAGCTCAGCATCGTTCAGAACGCGGCCAGTGTACCTCACTAGCTGAATGACTCCATCATATTCTTGCCCGAGCACGGTACATGCAGCCCATTGGTTGGCGTGTGGAATGATAACGAAAGGTTTCGTCCGGTCCGGATGTCGTAGCAATGGAGTCGACACAATTTTCCGCTTGAGGATTTCGAACGATTCCTTGGCCCGGGACAAATCTCGTTTGGAACGTACCTGCTCATCCGTTAATTCATACAGGACGGCTGCCACCACTGGGAAGTCTTCAATGAACTTATGGTAATAGTTGAGACTCCCGAGAAACGACTGCGCTCTTTTCAGAGTGTTCGGAAATGGTAGGTCCCGGACTCCTTTCGCGATTTTCGGAGTTGCTCGAATGCCTTCCGCACTGATCTCATGAGACAGATAGGGAATCGATCGCTTTCCAAATTCACTTTTCGGTAGACTCACAGAGATATTCCAATACCTCAGCCGGAACAGGAGTCTGTTCAGATCATCACAGAGTTGGTCCCACGAGGTGGCTCCATGCGCGATGTCGTCGATGTAGGAACTACGGCCGAGGCCAGGACCCATGTGCGAGGGTGTCGGGATGTTTCTCTGGAACTCCGTCATGGTATCTGTCAGAGCTGGGATTTTCTCTTCCCCAACACTCTTATCCAGACACTCCAACTGGAGGAAATCCAACACATCTTGGTCCACTTCCGCTTCCTCCTCGGGTGGTAGGCGAACGAAACCCCACAGACAGTTATTGATGACTGCTTGGTACACCAGAGGGCGTTCTTCAATCCAAACGGCATGCGTACCCACTGGAAATGTCCGAACGGACACACGAAAGCAGAGATGAGTTTTGCGCGTTCTGTCATGCGAATCGCCCAAAATCCGCTGGCCATGTCCAGACTCATGAACCACATCGCACTCTCGAAACCAATTAACAGCACGAGTGTTTTGGACGTTCAGTGGGTAATTCCAAAGTTTGTTGAACGTATTCACCACGCGGTAGTCGATACACATCCGGATGTCCACCCCGTTCTTCTTCAGCACGATGACTATGGGTGAAGCCCAAGGCGATTCGGAATGTTCGATAAGTCCTTTCTCCAAAAGCTTTTTTATCATTTCGTATACCTTCATTGGGAGATGTGGCGCCACCGGTTTGACGTCCCCGACATCCAAGTCGCACACGATACCTCGAGCTGGGGCGGGGGCAGCATTGCCATCTCCTAGGAAGATGCTGCGATGATACTTCAGGATACTCCTCATTTTCTCTTCCTCGTCTGGAGTCGTAGTTCCCGGTTCCCCAACATCTGCAGTTTCGATATCACAGCTGGGACTCAAGACTTTTAACTCGGGAAGAAGCACCAGCTGATCACGCAGCTGAGACAGCAATTCACTTCCTTCGTGAATGTAGATGGTCGGTTCTGAATCCAGTTCTTCTGCATTCATCTTCATGCAGCGTTCATACTCCAACTCCAGCTTCCGCAGAGGGGTGCAAGGCCAGGCTCCTGCTGGCACATCATCTTCCCCCTCGGAAATCAAATCCCGGGGATCTTCCACACAGTTCTCGTCCAGACTGATCGCGTCATAATACTCTTCTCCATCGTCATCTTTGCTGGGAGGCCACATTCCTTCGTTAGCGTCGACAAAAACATCTTTGTTGTCCTCCTCTTCTGGAATGAGAGACTGATTATCAGATCCGCGATCCGAGCGCACTTCCCGTTCGGATGTTGACTCCTCTCTTTTGGAAGGTATCGGCGGGACAGCATTCTGTTCAGCCACCTGTGCGACTCGCACTGTGGCGGATTCCGGAGTATGACGCTTCAGCAATTGGGTCGGCCACGGGTATTCCTCCTTCTCGACACAAGGAGGGTCCTGATCTTCGTACATCCGAGCTACTCGTCGAATTTGGCGCTTCGTTTGGTCGGAGAAGGTAGCCTCATAAATGAGGTGCTGCCATTCGAGATACCTCCGACTCCAAGGGCGGACGAAACGGCCGGCCATCGGGAAAGAGTCTCTCTCAACGATCCTTGCGATTGGCGTCTAAAAACTGATCGTCAGGTCCTTTGTTCAGATATTCACCACTTTCACGGCAACTGGGTATGCCTTAGCCGCATAAATCAGCTTAGTCACCTAACGGTCCCCTCGGCCTGCCCAAACCACATCATGACGTGGGTCCATCTGAGCGTGGCGGATCTGCACTACAATATCTCCTCCCGGGGGTAACATCGAGGTATAATCCGGAGTCACAGCGAGGTCTAGACCTAGTATCTTCCGGATTGACCCTCCTCTGCTGACCAAGATAGTTTCCTCGTCCGGAAGTTTCACATGCCCTTCACGGACACAGATTCGAACACCCGCAGAGTACATGAAATCCATACCCAGGAGGACATCAATCCCTTCTCCAATGTTCGCGTCCCATAAGTCCAAAATGTATACTACTCTTGGACCGATGGTGACCTTGACTTGAGCCTTGGATCGAATGACGGTGGGTACCCCTCCCAAACCGGACAAACGGAGTGGGCTGTGAACACTTAACTTGAGTTTTGAGCTTACGCGCTAAGTCCGCACTCACCATGCTCACAGACGCTCCGGTATCAACATTATTGGGACTCGGTAGTTATTCACCGCACCATGCACCATCGCCACCTTCCGGTCATCATCTGACTCACGATCCTTCCACCATCCAAACCTTTCTCCAGGCTCCAAACGAAATTCGATAGGCATATCCAAACCAGGGATGTCCAAACTAGAATCATCAGAGCGAGAATCACCATCTTGAAATACAGTCATGCATTTGTGTTTACCTTGTGTCCGACTCTTCAACTCGGGTCCCATATACACTAAGGCACACAATTCTGGGGGCTTCTTCGGCCCGGCGCGTTCTGGATCCCCATCCAGCGGGCTTACAGGTTTAACTGCTCCTCCCCAGAATTTTTTTCATTCCCCAGAACTTGCTTCCGGAGTGACGTCGGCAATTCAAGCGTTCCCTGTGAGGCCGGGGACTTCAGCGTTTGGAGAACCTTCCAGTCGTCGCAGACTTCCCCATGGAACTTGGAACAGAACGCACACGGTCGCGTCTTGCAGTACTGGGCCGGATGTCCTTGTTGATGGCAGCGATCGCACTGAAGTTCTGACCTGCAATAATCTTCGGTATGCCCAAAACGCTTGCATGCTTCATAGAACCTGGACATAATGGACTTGTCAAATCGAGGTGACGAAATATTGGATCGGAAATCCCTTGCGGGTGGTTTCCACCCGGCGTTTCCATCGCTCGATATACCCGAGACCAATCCTCAGTCAGTTGGGACTCCTGTCCGCCTTCGGCTTCCTGATCGGGAATTTCTTCGGCTGTCTCCTGAAATCGCACTTGCTCCGAGTCTGACTCGCCTCCACTCTGTGCAACATAAGCCTTGGCCGGGCGTTTCGGACGAAACTTCCCAGCGGTCGTGTAGTCTGGGCGAGGTTCACGTCTGGGCGGAGGAGTCTCATAATCATCGTCTTGATGCATCTCTTCGTACTGCTTGAGCACGAATTCCAAATCTTCCAGGCTGTGCAGACGTTGTCCTTGTAAGGTGGAGCAAAGCGAAGAGTCCAGGAGTTTCTTCATGAACACCTTGAAATGACGTTCCCTCTCTTTAGATGACTTCCGGAAGTTGATTCCTGCTTTATCTGCAACCCGATTCAGCCGGTAGAAGAATTCCAACGGAGCTTCTGTCTTCTTCTGGGTCATGCTGTAATATCTCTCAGAGTCCGATGTTTTCGCTTTGCAGTACTTCTCCTTGAATGCTTTCAGGAACCGTTTCCAGCTGTGACGAACTGACTCATCCAAGTTGTAACGCCAATCTCGTGCCGAAGACGGCAACTTCAACTTCATCTCGTAGATATGCATCTTGTCGGACCATCCTCTGCTCTGGAATTTCTCCAACCAGCGAATTCGTGTCGACAGTGACGCCTTTTCATTGAAATCTTCCAGCGCTGAAGCGTCTTATACGTAAACACTGTGGTTCCTGCTTGGAAGTCTTCGAGGTCATCGCGTTTGGAACCGACTCCTCGAAAAAACTGCTGTCCGAACCATCGGAACTCGCATCATCCTTCTTGTCTGAATCTGAACCTGGGTCAGAGTCATGAGGGTCATTTCCCCGTCTGGAGATCTTCTTTGCTGAATCCCGTCTCGACGCTGACTTCTCAGCGTTCCTTTTGGGTGGATCTGAATCTCCAAGCGGAGTTCGTTCAGGAGGCCCTCGCTTCTCAGAGCTTTGTTCCGTCTTCACTTGAGTCGTACTCTTGGCCTTTTTTGCGACATTGTTTTTTTGCCTTAGCCTGTTGCAAGCCGCGCAGGGTCGCCTGTAACTGTGCCGCGAAATGGCTATCTGCGTTCTCTTGGGCAACCTGTGTTGGGACGGGGATTTGCGACGGTGTTGGGACGGAGCCGCGAGAGTCCGTTTGAGCCAGTGCCACACGCAGGTCCCGTAGCGGATTCGCATGGAACTTCTGGGTGTTAAGCGCCGCTTCTCGGTCCTTTTCCCGTGCTTCCTGAAGGGCGTGTAACTCTTTCCGGGATGACTCCAATCGAGCAGCTGCTTTCGTAACTTCCAGAGCTTGGCGTTCCTTTTCAGATTCCACCTGTGCATGATAATCTCCCAGCGCCGCTTCTAGACGTTGACGTTCACCCAGGATAGCCTCCGCGCACAACGCTTCCACGGCTTCGGCCGTCATTGGAGTGAGATCTACCTTGTCAGGCGGTAGCACAGGTGGCACTTCGCTCTTCCCAGCTCCCATCTCCTGTCTCAGGGCTTGAACGACTTCGGCCTTCATGCTCTGCTTAATACTCTGGGTGTCTTCACGTTGCTGTGCTTCCGTCGTGGCCATCATTTCCTGCATCTTGAACATAAAGTCCAAAGCTGCTTGAGTCGACCCCGTGGACCTGGTAGAACGGCCAGAGCGAGTGGAGCGTTCCGAGTGTCGCGATGATGATCTGCGACGTTCAGACGTCCGCTTGGACGAACGACGTCTTCCTGCTCCTCGCCGTCCTGAGCGACGACTATAATCAGAGGATTCCTCGTCCGATGAGGGTCCGACATGCGTTCTTTCCGGCGTGCACGCCTTTGAGTCGCCTTCACCGGCTTGGCGTCCCTTTCGGATTCCACCATGTCTACATCTTCTTCATCGGGCCTCAACTCTTGGGTGGGCGGAATGACCGTCTGTTGGACGTACATACCCATCTCGGCGCCACTTGGCAAAAAACCACTGGCTCCATGAGCTGTCATCACCATGGGGTGGTAACCGACATAAGGCATGTGTCCTCCCTCGTACGACCACATAGAAGAACCCGATGACTCATCCCTGGACGACAAGCTTCCGGTTGCGGAACTCCTCTGTGAAACATTTGACTGTCCAGAAACGTCAGACTGACCTGGAACAGAATCTGATTTCGTCTTCCGGGAGACACTCATTTGGGCCGCAGAGTTGGCCTCGCTGGGGGGTATTGTGCTTGGCCCTTCCCTGGGAGGGCGTTCCGACTGAGCTCCTGCCGGAAGTAATAATTTCCCCGTAGCATTAGCCGTCACTTGTTGCCACTCCATCATCTCCACACCAAGCAGTTGCAGCAGATCCGCCACCACCTTATAAACTTTGCTTCGATGGAGCTTCGACGCACGCGTCTTGAACCACTCCGAAACGAGGTTTGCGAACTCGAATCCAGCCTCACAGAGGAGAGTCTGACGTGCAGCTACACTCTCTCTCGGAGATGACATTCCAGGCGGGATAGTTGCTGCCGTCAAATCTTGTGCCTCTGCTGGCATCCGTCGTTCTGGGCGCTATTCTACAACCCAAGCGTCTTCATTATTCGCCGACAACGTCCAATCTCGCAAGTATCCAGACGTCGTGAGTATCGCTGTCTGCCAACCCGCGGTGTCCAATGCCACAGCGGGCCACGTGTACTCCACATGTGGAGGCATAATCCTTCCCGATGGAGCACGCTCCCAGCGCCGAACTTGTTCCGCCACGTTATTGCGCGCTTGCACTTCCGCGGCGCTCACTCCGAAGTCTCTTCGGGGAACCTCTACCGGTCGAACATCAGGGTCATCCAGGGTGGTGACCACTGCGTTGGCCTCTGGGAGCTCCTTGACCTCTTGAACAGTCACCAGCGGCTTCTAAACTTTGACCGACGGCGCTTCGTCCAGGAGATCTGCATCGCCCTCCGGAAGTACTTCAACCTCCTCATCTGGCTTCGTAGGAGCCATGCTGACGAGATCGAGTCAGATGCCGTTGAACCCGAGAATTACAACGAAGACATTACTGAAGTTGCAAGCACACTGTATGTCTCAGAAGCGGAAAGGACAGCTGAGAACGATGGTGAGTATGATGATGATCGTGAAGCTGAAGCAGATGAGAGCGAAGATGTTGATGATCCAGAAGTTGATGCGGACGACGACGACAGATAGTCGACAAGCCATATCATGGACCTTGTGCTGGTTGATACAGAGGGCCACGGCACAAACGAGAAGTGTTATTACGACTGTCTATTTGATCCTGCTGATGAAGGCGAGGTTGGACACGGAGAGATAACACTCGCTGAGGACGTTGGGATTGGTCGTCGACGTACTCGTGAAGAAGACGGCAAACGCGCTCGCGAAGCTATGCGAGCAAAAGTCGACTCGAAACGTATGAAGCGAGACACCCCACCTTCACGCTGACCTGGACTACGTGAAGCACATGAGCGACGCAAGCCAGAACGGTTTGAAGACTACGAGGTCTACTCTGCATTCGAGGCATTGCATACCGACCGCCGTGGCATCAACGGTATTCGTAGAAGCAACCGCGCACTCGCCGAAAAGCACTACATTCAAAGTATGCACCATTTTGGGAGGCGGCCATGGACAAGCCAGTGGGTGCTTTGCGTGCTAAGGGCGTCTTGAAGACGATTCCAAGGGACAATTTGCCAAAAGGGCAAAAACTACCTCGTTACTTCCCTTTGTTTTGCGGCGCTTGTGCTTCGTTTTTTTTAGGTTTCTCGCCGCCCTTACCTATTTCAGGCGTTGCCACGTTGACAGTGGGAACTTTACTGCGCCGTCCTAAGAAAAATCTCTGTCCAGCGCAAGTGGAAATAACCGTAAAGAGTACGTGCTTCGGAAGAGTCGGATGGAAAGCCGTTATTTGTCGTACAGAGACTCAAGTCTCTGGCTGTCGGCTACAGCGGCGGCGCAAACAACATGAATGCAGGGGAATTCGTAGTCTTGCGAATACCTACATATACATTCCCCGCCTGGAAGGTCGACATTTCTCCATGGGTGAATGAACCCAGGGCGTTTTACAGGGACGTGATATCTGATCATGTAGGACCCCTTCATACACGGGATTCGCTCACATTTCTCACTCGCTGCTGTAAACAGTGATCACCGTTCCTGTAAGTAAGGAACCAATTCTCTGGATTTTATATCCAGAGTCCATCTCAGGAGTCAAACGGGGGCTTACGCTATATCCCCCTTGATATAAAAGCCTCTATTGTAAAACTATTATAATAGTATGTTGACCCATCCGCTGAATATTAGGACAAACTACCCATGATAAATAGTATTCGGTAAAAAGAAATAACTACTTTCACATTCAATATTATCTAGCGGTGAAACCAAATATCACCTTGATAAATGATTTGTCTACTCCACTTGGACTCCACTCGGGCAACATTGCAGGTGGCCCACGCCAAGGTGAACCAGTTCCTGGGGCACCACACGAAAGCCTCACCAGCCTCGGCCTCAAGGCCAAGGCCAACCCGTTATTCAACACAGCCACAGCAGCTTGAAGTCGTAGACTCGCTGCAGCTCTAAGTGATATCATCACCTTGCTAGGTCGAAAGACCTGGCCGCGGCAGAAAAATTTATACTTACCAAAATCGGGTACTGAATCATACACCTGCGATTGAATCAATACCAACATCGGGGGTTATTCGCACATCTATTTTAATACAGTACCGTCTGTAAGATCGAAAATATGTATAGCTTGAACCACAACAAAATACTACTGTAGTACCATAGACATACAATTGCAGGCCTCCTCGCCTTCGCACTCCATCGTCAAAATGCGCAGCTACGGACATACTCCACACAGATTCTCGTGTGCAGACCAACCATCTCTACGCAGGTCGAAAGAAGGCAAGTTCACACGAGATATTCGCACTAATATAATTGCAGTGTTGACAGCTCTCCAAAATAGTGGAAACTGTAGTAATAGTATTATACCCTGCATCGTACTGGTTTGAATTACAACTTTGTAATACCAATCCAAAGTATAGCAGTGCTTCGTGTGCAGGCACGATAAATAAACTCGTAACATTATTATATATATTAGCATCGTTTCATATACATTATCTCTCTTTGACCACTTTTCTCAAACTATACGATATAATTAACCTGATTTGGGCTGCCCAGCAGCACCATACTATGGCTACTGCTATCCCACTATAATGCGCCTATTCATTTGCAGAATAAATTACCATTATCAGGAATTAATAGTAGAATTATTCTCGGCCAAACTAATATAGTAGTAATCTATTAACGCCATGAAGACTAACGTTAATTGCCAGCGGTTAGCCCATCTAGTAGAGCAGTACTATTATATTAGTGAGTAATTAACAAGTACTATCGACCATGAGATCGTGTCTAACAATCTATAGTTGTGGCGCACCTCACCTTCGTTGTTAGCTTCTTTGATCGTCAAAGCTGCTTGTGCGACTTTCCACCGACGCGGGAGGAATGAATATCAAAGTACTCCACTGGCGCTCGCACGTCACGCCGCAGAAGCGTTCGGACAGAATTGACAAATCAGATATGACAATCATCTCTTTTGCCGACCGCGGGCTGCCAAGCCAGCAGACTGTCTAGATATACTGCAAACCACTGTTTATTATCCATTCAAATCTGAGCTAATACTTAAACATTAGTATAATAATATTAGCCTAAGTCATCACCACTTTATTAGGCAAAATTCAAACTACTATCAATCTTTGACCATTATTATACCCCAGATCTAATCTGCGCGCGTACAGTTCATCCGTCGCCTTTTCATTGCACTTCAACCAACTAGGTTTTATCGTTTTCTGTGCACTCTCCCGGAGCACCGCTCCGGGTCGCCTATTATAGATAGTATTTGTTTTGTAAATCCAGAGCTGTTCCGTGCGAAGTCGCGGCTTTGATGTGCGAAGTCGTGGCTTTGTTCATCTTCCCCATTTTTTGCGCCCAATCTTTCGCCTTTTGTCGTATTTGCGATACACGTTCACATAACTTCATGAAAAATAGGTTGAATGAGTCTAATAGATAGGCACTGCGGCAGTCATTCCCAATCCAATTGTTTGCTTGCTCGGACACATTTGATGTTGCTTCCCCATATGCGGGCAAGTTATTGCGCGTGAAATTCATATTTGACCCAGTACTCCTTCTTGATCGTGGCAAGTTTGTCGGCGGCATTATTGTTGGTGGAGGCAAGCTCAGAGAAGAACAGGTTAAAATCATTTTCACAGTCGCTGTCAGCCATTTCATTTATCAAATCCCGCTCTACTCCTGTTAGTTGTTTAGTTTCAGTGTAATGTTGCGTTTGATGTGTACGAGGCAGTAGCGGTGGCCTGCATGTGGAAACGTTGTCTCGACGGAGTTATTAAGGCCCTTCTGGTGATCCGAAACTGCTGTCAATACTTGCACCGCTGCGAGAGCTTCCTTGATCAGTTTCAAAAACCAAGTACAATGGCCTTCGTTATCTTTCGAAACAAGTGTTATAGCAAATAGAGTTACTTGCTTGTTGTAATCTTTGCATGTCGCGACCAGAAAAATACCGAAACAATTCATTTCGCCTTTGAGATGCGCACCATCGAATCCATACATCCGACGAGACATTGTTGCGATGCGAACCCCAATGTTTGGACTGAAACATGCCCTTTTGAACGTGCCGTCAGCTTCTGTTTCAAAACCCCATGTAGAGCCAGGGTTTTTGTCTGCCATCGCAGATAGATAAAACCTCAGCTTCTGGTAGCTTACTTCGCGATTGGTGAAAAGAGAGACTTTAATACTCAGTTTGATGCGAGAGATGAAGGATCTGCCGAATTTCATACGATCCGATAATATAAAATTTGAGATAGCTGCACCAGTCATTTAGTCGGTAGAGCCATTGTAGATCGGAAGTAGTTTCTGCTCAAAACGCAATTTGGCTCTGGAAACGTCCTGAGTTGTGTTGCATAGCTTGGTTGACGACCGTGGGACCGAACCCTCTGCAAAGGATGTTGCTGTAAACCCGACATTTCGGAGATGGTTGTGACAGAAGTTGGCCTTTGAGAACTGCCAACGTCCCTCTTTCCCCGAGGTGTTGATAAAGAATGGGCAAGACCCGTCGGTAGAGGTTTGCAGTAATCCGTTCGCCAGTAAATTATAGTACTGTAGTACCAGTACTATTACACAAGCCGCCAGTAGTTTGAAATAATTCCAAACTACTATTACTAGTAACCAGTAGGTTGCCCTGTCGCCCCAATAGTACTGCCATTTTACTGCCGAGATCCAAACGAGCACGGGAGACGTGGTGGAAGAATTGCAGCGTACTTAGCCGGCTTTCAGCCATGTTTCCACGCGGCACGCCGTCTTCCTAGCATGTTGGACCCGCTGGACCTCGGCAGCCCTGCGGACCGCAGCCACTCGGCAAGCATTGTGGTATGGGTAGTTACTATCTTGGTAGGAGAACGCGCGGTAATTTGGCGCCCGAATCTCGGCAGTTCACTCTGTAATTTACTTTGCGACTCCCAGACACCTAATCCGACCTCGAATGATGTGTGCGTTTTCCAATTGTATCAACCCTGAGTTGTCAGCCATGGACCTGTGTTCTAACGATCTCTACGATGCAGGGAATATTTCCGCTCGGTAGACTCAGTTGATTGTATTGATGTGGATGTTTGGTATATATTAGCCAGTAAAAATGCAAGTTCTGCTGAAGCACAACCCCGTTGAGGTTCGCGGTATGGAGACGTCAGCTGCGGTCTTCAAGGGCGACGCTCAGGGGTTCAACTTCGACAGTACTGTAGTACTACTACTACAGTAATTCAGACATCTCAAAAAAATTACTAAGTACTACAGTAGTTTAGGATGCTGAAATGGAATACTACTGCTAGTATCAGAGAATATGTGCCAGTACTACCAATCCCTGCCCGTAGGTAAAAGTCAAAGTCGAATAAAAAAAATGTTGGCCATTAAGTTTTTTGCGGTGGTACTTGGTATTCAGTCCGCTGCTGCTATCCGCAAACACTTGGAATCCTGCCTGTAATGAAAACTGTTTGCAACGGCGCTGAATTGTCTGTTGGTCTTGATAAAAATCTACTCAATATTGCGTTCTCCATCTTGAGCCACTCCGTAGTCTGCGTCACGAGAATTATTATGCTGTACGGGTGTATAGTCGCGAAGCAATCCCATCTCCTTAATCAACGCTAAGTCCGACGCATGCGTGACACACCTCCAAAGTTTCGCGGCTTGGGGGTCGCCTTCTTCTCCTGCTTCGACATCGCGTCTGTAAGTTATTGAATGCAGAGTGAATGCAGAGTAGTTGTAGAGTCTCCACTAATAGCATATTATGCTGGTGTTTTGAGATAAAATAGAAATACACCAGCCTAATATGAGACGGCGCAAGAAAAAACGATGCTAGTTAACATTTTGGCCTTTTCGAGAAAAACGGCTCTAAAGACGGGCGCTCTGAAATCGTACATAACTAAATTTTCTCAGTTGGGGGGCTTTTGGGCAGACACTCAATTTGACCAGATGTATCGACCACGCAATGGAGGAGCTTGCAGCGGGCCGCGCCTCCGCCGAGTCGAGTGAAGACGACCAGTCCCAGGGAGATGACTGTGGCGACGCCGGCTTGCAGCTCTCGCAGCTCAGAACGATGGCGGCCGCGCCGCCGCCGAGTCGATTTAAGACGACCGGTCCCAGGGAGATGACTGTGGCGACGCCTGCAAATCGAAATGATGCTAGTATCCCAACCAGCCCTTTTCGGCGACTACACCCGATAATTCGAGATGGCGATCTAAAATTGCATTTTTGAGCGGGTTGCAGATCAATTTAGAGCCTCTATGTGGTTGCAATCGCTTCGTCTCGCAATTTTACGCTAGAAAAACCAATAAAAATGTTGTTTTTTTCTCTACACGGAATACGAGTTTTTTTAGCCGTCATTGCTCGAGAACGGCTGAATGAACTTTGCTGGTGTTGGTGTCAACGGATAGCTGAGAGACTCGTTTTTGCAACCGTGTGACCAGATCGCACTTCAACAAATGGTTAACTAGCATTCTTTTGTTTTGGGCCGTCTCATATGCTGCCGTTTTGAGATATTATATCAAAATAGCATTTTGTGATTTGCAACTTGGTAACCACTCAGGTAGGGAATTTGCTGGTCTGCCTGGGGACATCTGAGTTAATTAACTCATCAGATCTGGAAATTCTTCATTCATCGAGCAAACAGGCCAAGCGGATTGCCTCGCACGATAGAATTTTGTACCGGCACTTGCATTGTACACCGCTTTCTTTGCACCGACTTGATTTGCACTGAGTAATCATTCTGCGCATGATGTGGCTTGTCAAAAGCTGATCGTGCTCGTCATGAGCTAGATGGTCGAGGTGACACCGCACTGGATCGTTTTTCTTTTTATATCATGGGGGAGAAAAGCGAGAAATCATCTAATGACGCAGTGTCATCGGATTCACCACTCCACAGCTTCACCCACGAGCGACGCGGCCTAGGATTTCGTGTGACCGGTCTTGTATCCACCTCGATCTGTTCAATATTACTCATTTAGCCTTTCCTATATCAATTATTCAACTAGCATTCATTCCTATAGTTCGGCTTCGCGAGAGGGGTGATCCATCAGAGGTGTGCTGAGGAAGCTCGAAGAAACGACACTGGTAAGCGCATAACAGAGATAGTGTCGAGTAGAGCGGTTATTTGTGGAGGGATATAACGGCTATTCTGGAGCTACAGTCTACTGTTGACGGGTCCGCTGTGTGTCTGGTGATAATTCCCAGATCTCTGGTAATTTTGTCCTGAACGCTGGTGAGTGTTTCCACCCAAATCTCTGGGGATGGTTCCCAAATATCTGGAGTGAAAACTCCCTACTCTTTGATTTTATCGGCCTCAACCCTAAGCCCCGATGATAAGACAGAGCAAAGGCAACTAGCTGAAGTTCACAATAGAGGACTTTCGGAACGCGTTTGAGTTGACATTTCAGCTTCAGATTGAGCATTTTTATGTAATCTGAAAAGCTACAGAATCGTAACTTTCGGAGAGATTTGAGCATCAATTTTAGATTGAGGTAGGACATTCAACGAATGGCATGGAATCGTGGAATTATGAGCTGCATGGAGCACATTGGGCGCCTAGATTTAGAACGCGCTCGCGGAGCTATTATAACCAATCTCTGTGCTAACATTGATATCTGAAGGGAGGGATTCATACTTGACTGCACCTGGGGGCATACTGTGCTAAGCACTGGGGCACTGTAGCCGAAACAAAGTCGACAAGCTATTTAACATTCGTGCGCCTTTGAGACTGTCTAGCACCTTCCAAGCAACGTTTCAGTGCATTCTACCACCTCTGGAACACGCTAGTCTCTTTTTGGAGGCGGGGGTGTACGCGGGGATGCTGTACGTCAAGAGTTCTCCATGTAGCCGCGCGCGTTGGCGGCTCCTTCATCACCATTGCTTTGGTGCATTTGCTTTCGTCGATTCTATTGGCTAAAATGCTATCTCATACTCAAAACAGGATTGAGATAAAGACCCTGTTAGCTGAAACCTACCCGCGTTTGACTTGAGTTTCACCCCCTAAACCACGCCTATCTCAAACTGAATCTAAAACATGATCAATTTTGGGGCTCCCTAATCACTATAGCCGTTGGAAGATAGGCCACCGCTATTCCAGTGAAGTTTTATCGGAAAATATTCAGCCCCTGTCTTCCGGGGAAGGGGTGAATCCCGCTCCGAACCCATCTTGCTCGGCACGCCAAAAATCGACGCCTGCAGTTTAAAGGCTGCGTGCAGCGCGCAGATTTAAACCCAGGACCAGGCATGGTCTAATAGTGGCTGAATTAGGGCTCTGTCGACGTCCTCGGAGTTTTAAAAGGGGCTTAACTTAGCAATAGAGTTAACGTTTCCCAGCAACGACTGTTGAAATTTGTGTAGGATTTGGAGCCCATGACACCCGTCTTCATGTATCGAAATGATTATAGCCATGGTAGCCGTGTTTTCATTTTCACTTGGCTTTATTTTTGCGAGTTGCTTGGCGGTGACCCAGGTCACCGCCAAAACCCAGGTCACCGCCAAACAACTCGCAAAAATAAAGCCAAGTGAAAATGAAAACACGGCTACCATGGCTATAATCATTTCGATACATGAAGACGGGTGTCGTGGGCTCCAAATCCTACACAAATTTCAACAGTCGTTGCTGGGAAACGTTAACTCTATTGCTAAGTTAAGCCCCTTTTAAAACTCCGAGGACGTCGACAGAGCCCTAATTCAGCCACTATTTGACCATGCCTGGTGACCCAGGTCACCGCCAAACAACTCGCAAAAATAAAGCCAAGTGAAAATGAAAACACGGCTAAAATTTCTTCTGTAAAATTTGCGGTGACCCAGGTCACCGCCAAATTTACAGAAGAAATTTTGATTAATTATTTTTGTTAGGGAGGTCAGCGGTGGATAGTAGTTGGAAGAACCATGAGGGAGCAACAACCCACTGCACGGCGACGTGTTGGACGCGCAGGAGGCGTGGTTTGTCGGTGTGGTACCTCCAGCAAATAAGCGAGTCGGGCGGCTCAAGAAACAACTGACACCCGTCACTACCTAGACACCCATCGATCTTTTCGTTTTTTAAGCCTCAACACTCGTAAACACTCGCCTACCGCGGTCTTCGAGTCTACAACCAGGACATCCACAGCGCTCAGCTCGGAGTCAACCGCAATCGCTACCATCACAATGGCAGCGGTCAGCAACCCGTCAACTTGCACATGCACTAAGGAGCGAGTCGCTCCGAGCGACAGCATGAGCTCGATTTCGTAAGTTCATTCAACCTCAATGTACCTATTATCTAACATATGCATTGTTATAGGTTTTTTTACACCCCGGTTCATTTGCGTGGTCCGGGTCACCGCCAAACGTTTCAACTGGCCCCTGTTGTTACTCCATGGAGTTGGGACCTCTGGAGCTATTTTGGGATATTTTTGAAAATATTGTAGTTTCTAGGGCCGAAATAATTCCAGAAACTACAGTTCTCTATTGTGAATACTTCCCGTAACACCCGCGATCAACCTTTGCAAGCTAATCGACGGAGATATGGCGGGATAAACACAGAGTGGTGGCGAGCAAACCGCCAATCGCCCTGTTTCCCTCTGACTCGGGCTGGATAAGCTTCACAATCGCCACTCTAACTTCGACAACGTTTGGACAGCCCATACATAATAATGGAATTATTATTATTATAGCTATATCCCAATGCATAATAAAGATCGAGAAGGGATTAGAATTATGCCAGAATTATCACGGCAGTAGTGACTGCATCTTTAATTTAATTCGTCAATGTTAACTCCATAGCTGGTGTTTAGGGAGGTAAAACATCAAAAATTCTGTCATATAAATTATTTTTAGCTACATGTAGCCCTATATTTGATTTGATCGTGAATAGCTGGTTTAGGGGTCTTGTGTAAAACGATGTATTATTAATGAAAGTGAGTGCTGCACCCAACTGGAAAAGGAGGGGGTGAAAGGCAGCAAACCCGCGCGGGGTGCCGGCGAAGCAGGGCCGCGCAGTATTTGCGGAGGCGGGCCCAGCACCGAGCATTTCGGCGAGCCGGGCACTGCACTGGCCAGGTGAATCTTTTGCTCGCAGGAGCGCAGCGACTGCCTTTGCGAAGCAAAGCCAATGCCGCGATGACATCGGTCCCCGGGAGGCTAGGTTAAATGCAGGTGTGCGACGTTCTACATGTATACAAACAGTAAGCTTAAACGAAAAATGTAACGCGGCGAGCTGGGTGCAGTAACACGTGCCATTATCAACAACTTGTATGTAAGAAACAACACTACCCGGTATGTACTGTACCCGGAACTCGGCAGTTATCACCATTGAAATTTTGTACATGTATTGTGCCTTTCTGTTATTTTGACTAAACGGACCCCGAAAAGTACTACTCCGTTTCACAATAAGAGCATGATACCACTGTGTTTCGTGTTTCATATTAAGAGCACGAAAGTTATACTTGGTCTTAGTATACTATGGCTACCTAGAAAACAGATGGTGCAGAGAGGATTTGCTCGGCTATGTCTTCCCTCCCGCTCCAGCCGCGCTTTGCTCATGTGGCGCGGCTTGAAGTCATTGTCTCCAGCGTGGTTAATGCATTCGTCCATTGAGCACTGGAGAGAGAGGAAGGCTGCGTTCACTATGCGCGTTGGGACCTCCCAAAAGGCGTCCGTCACCGCCTCGATGAGCTCGTCAATTGTGCCCGCGTTCTTCTTCCTTTGTATCGCCTGGATCGAATTAAACAGCCCCAGATCAAGCACGTTGAGATCGGGGCTGTTTGGCGGCTGGCACTTGAGGCGGATCGCAAATCCGCACTGAGCAACGGCATCGAGAAACGCCGGGTCCTCCGGCGCGATGTGTGCTGGTGCGTTGTCTTGCTGAATGGTTACAGGCTCATTCGTGGGCCATCGCTCTCGGAGGGCTGGCAGCAGCTTTGTTGTCAACATGTCTCGGTACTTGGTCTTGTTGACTGACACTTCCTTGGTTATGAG
>JAIKVD010000403.1:0-20344 GCA_024679075.1 Phytophthora uliginosa
CTTGCTGTACTGGTCCGAGATGAGCACGCACTTGAGGTTAACCGCGCCGCTGCAGGGCACGGCCCAGGGGCCGTCCACGCCCTTGCCGCCGCACTGGTCGTTGAGCGCGGGCTTCTGCTTCTGGCACCAGCCGAAGTGCTTCTCCTTCATCTGGCAGAACATACCCGTGTCGCACTTGACGACCTTGTCCTCCCACTCGCACTGCTGGTAGAGCCCCGCCTTCTCGGTCAGGATGTACAGAGAATAAAGTCAACCTGCTCTGGCCAACTAAGGTGGGCTCTCATCTTGGTGATCTCGAGAGCAAATCTCGGGCACCGTAGCAACAATCATCGGAGTGCTTTCAAGACGTGAGCTCGGGCATCTCTACAAACAACAACAAACGACTTCCTCTGTTCAAGTGCTACCATCCACTCTTCCAGCTCACTAATAGTGAGTTGGAAAAGTGCGACAGATATCGTAACTTTGCAACGCGTAGCAGCGTGATAGGTTTTAATAAACATCCCAGCTTCGAACTGCGAATCCCCCGCGTCAACCACCCGGGTCCCCAATTTGTATTGAATCGATATCTATTTGTCCTGGAGGCCATTAATCCCTGTTGGGCTGTCCTTCCTAACCTGAACGTTAGCACTACCAGGAATATTTGTTTTGTAAATCCAGGGCTGTTCCGTGCGAAGTCGTGGCTTTATAAGTACAAGTTCACTTAGATAAGGTCATTCTTCCTCGGCTTTGTGCAACATCCATGTTTTTTGTGTGGATGTCGAGACCACATGCTTCAGAATAACCTCAACACCTGCGCATGAACTGTGGCTTGCTTTCAAACGGTGATATGGACACTACTTCTAGCATAGCTCGAAAACACCCACGCTCTGTCGAAGAAGAGTATCCGAGCTAAACATTCTATTAGATCTAACGTTAGTTTAGTTGTCTACCAGTATGTTACTTGACACTTTTTGTGGGGTTATGAAGCTTCATATTCAGGATCGCACCGATCTCCAACCCGCTCTTGTATCTGACGTCGTCGCATCTCGATAGCCCGTGCACTTGAATCACAGGAGATAGCTGCAAATCTTGCGTTGTAGCACATTGCCTCCTCGTCTCCAGATATGCTACAATTTCGATACAAAACTCCTTCACATATCGCTATCGTTTCTCGTGTTGGCATACCTGGGCCGCCATTTCCATTTTCACCAGTACCTGGACCACCCGGACCGCTACCTGTATCTGGTGCTGGAGTGCCCGTTTCCGCATCTCGTGATGAATCTCCTCGACTGAGGGCCTCTGAATCTGGCGGCGGACCTCCTCGACTATGGCTTCCTGAACCTGGTGGTGGACCTCCGGGACCACGGGGGTCTGGACCTGGAGGAGGAGCAGGACCTGGACCACCGCGTGTCGTTTCTGAAGTTGAAATAACCCAACCATTGGTTTTCGTATCTGGTGCTTGGATACTCTGTCCATCAGATGTCGTTTCTAGCGGTTGGCAAACTGTCGCGTTGAATTTTGCGATAACTGAGAGCGTCGCATTCGTCGCAACGAGGTCGGATCGATTTGACGGCAAACAAGTGGCAGCCAATACGCCGGAAAAGGGCCCTTCGATGCAAAATGAGTCGCTCAAGTTGCATTCGCCGAGAAAGCCGTTGCAGCACCAGGTGCCGCGACTACTTACAATAAAGGTCTTGAGCTTCTGCAGCGACTTCAATTCGGGAAGTGTGGTAATAGTCGGTAACGTTGTCAGCTCCATGCGCTCTAGGTTGTACAGGCTGTCGAAACTCGGTAACTCAGTCAGCGAAACAAGCACAGCCAATACTAAGTCCTGAGGTTATCGAGGTCCTCGAAAGAGGGAAGCTGTTGCAGCTGAGGGTGCATCCCTAGATGAAGGAATGTAAGGGAGGTCATATCCTTGAACATGTCGTCTGGAAGCTCAAGCAACGAGCTATTGGACGCGCCCTCGATGTATCTATTCAAAACAGAACAAGGTACCCCATTAGAAATTAGAGCTGCTCTAAAACGCAAGAAACAACTTACAAATATTCGAGATTGACAAATTCGTTGGTCCAGACAGGTATCCTCTCCGTGTATGTGTACATGAGCGACCTGCAATCACACACTGATTAGTTACGAATAGCACCGTTGTACAGGTCGATTTTCGGACATGTATTGCATCTCCCGGCACAACCGAAGTTCTTCAGGTAGCACTGGTAGGTATCGATTCGTTAGTTTAATCGTTCTCAGGTCACCTGTTGATGCTAGCTGCACCACTTTAGTAGAAACATCCACTGGCACCATCCATTCAGCGTAAAACTTTGGCGCTATATCTGCGTCAATAAGGGCTCGACACGGACACTGAGTCAGCGATCCATCTTGCACAAGTGTCCATCTGTGTGCTTTCACGGCACACTCTGGATGCGCCTGGCAGGCTATCGATGATGTCCGAATACTTTCTTCCACGAATACAACCAGACCGACAACAACCACAAGAAAGAAGGCGCCAGATAAACGGTGTCGTCTTGGATACAGTCGAGTCGGTCTTCTGTCCAGGTTCCGAATGAGGTCCACAGCGTGATAAAGGCGATAAGCAACTACGAAACTAACTCCGACTCGACTGATAAGCAAGAAGACTGAGGAAATCTGGAGGGACTTCAGCGTCTTGTAGATGATGTCCGTCTGCGCCGGTTTGCGATTACGGTGGCTTCTCGCTCGAATGCCCCCAAAGGGAAAACCTCCATATTGAAGGTTAGCTTAGCGTGGTCGAGGCTGAAGCTGGAGAGACAGCAAACCACCGTGAGCATTGGGAAGGCAACTGCAAAAAGGAAATCAAACCTGAAGTGACAATAAAAAAGAAGAAAAAAAGAAAGAGAGGCCAGCGTTTAGTCTGGAGCAGGGACAGAGTTACAAGACGTGTACTCATTCGTACGTGATGTCGACGATGACTTCAGTCAATCCAGCGTAGCTGTCGGGGAGGAACATCAGCACTGCACACGAAAATGCGTTCATCGCGACAATTGCTGTCAATGTAACAACCAGTCCAACCGGAGAACCATCCTCGAGAAGTACACAAAGGGTAAACGTTTCCACGGTGAGATCAGCAAATTTCATCCAGACCCGCTGAGAGCACAAACAAACAACAACAAAACATCAGTCAACGATACTCAACAAAATTCTACATAAGAACTCCCTACCACGTATTGATGATTTGTCTTCAAAAACGCAGCAACTTTCACGAAGCGATGGCTGGCCCAACCAGAAACTTCCTTTAAACTTGGTGAGAATTTCGGCGGCGCCGTAGCATCAGTGAGCGTAGTCTTCGTAGGATGTATTTTTCGCTTTGGGATGAAAGCTGTGCATCTTGCTCTAACGCTCCTTCGTGTTGGCGTTGCTGCAGATGCTGTCGCGCGCTCAGATGGAGGAGTCCTAGGCCCAACAACAATGCTATTTATCATGGTGCCAGTTGGGAGAGTGCGTGGTGCCGTGCTCAGAGTCTTTTTCTTTTATGAATGATCAGTAACAATTGCTCACGTGATAAGAATAGGGTTTCGTCCTCAGCACCTAGTACTAGATTCTTGTTTTAGCTGCAATGGAAAAGTCGGTAGTGTGTGGGATGGTACGTAGTGGGTTGATCCGCACATGCATAAAATACTCTACTTTGAAGTATTGCTGGGCTGGTACTATTAATACAAGAAGCCAAGTGGCCAGGATCGGGCTTTCCATTATCATACACTACCGCTCAGTGCAATACGGAGTTCCTTATCGAAGTCTTCCTGGAGTCGAATCAAAAAAGCAATTGAGTATTTGGTCCAGGAAATAGGACTTGAGTCGGCAATGTGGTCTAAATCGGACGACTCTGTAGAAGCGACGCGGTCTGGACACCTGTCGACGTTGCTATTAGCATTACAGTAGTCACTCAAGAAGCGACATCTCACGCGATGAAAAGAATCAGAACGTAACGATCCCAATACCACACTGATGACCTTCAAAAAGAAGGCCTTTGTAATTAGAGAAAAAAGAAATATACGCAAACAGCAACTTTATTCTACTTGACCCCGATCCCAACCTCTATAGCTGAACTAGCAGTTAAAACTTGTAACGAGACTTGATGTTCTCTAGGATGCTGCGCAGCAGCCAGCCGTCACCGTCCGTGAGCGCGAAGGCCTCATCCATCACACAGGCGGGGTAGCCGGCGGGCTTGTTCTCGGCCGCGTACATCTCAGGTAGACCGAATCCGTGACCCATTTCGTGCAGAATCACGTCCATTTCCGCTTTGTCCATTTTGTTGAGCATATCAACCACCCAGACGCGCTGGCCCCAGTCACCGCCCGTGCCAACGGCGTCCGCATCGAGGGTTGTTTTGTCGTCCGGACTATCCCCAGGCCTCGCTGTCGGCCACAGAGACATATCGAACGGCTTACTCTTGCATCCGCTGGTATCGGAGCTGGCAGCCTGGTACTGGTGCTTGTAGCACTCGTCAGGACACTTGGGGCTGCCTTCGTCGTCCAGGATGCCCTCGTAGATCGTGCCGAGCGAGTCGTCGTCCCAGTCCAGAATGGACTTGTCACGCACGGCGAAGCCCACGACGGAGATGTTGATCTTGTCGTACGGCCAGCAGTCGTAGCCGGCCAGCCAACGGTTCCAAACGTTGATCTGCCTCTCGAGCATGGCCTGGAACTTGGACGCCACCGCCTTGGTCAGCTTCTGGCTGTTGTCCCAGCGCACGCAGTAGCTAAGGTGACCCTTGTTGGTCACGATCTGGTCGAAGATGAGGTTGTGGAAGTCCGAAACTTCCTTAGATATGGTGTTCTCCCACACCCAGTTCACGTCCTTGCGGGTGACGCCCGTGGTGGGGTCTCCGGTGATACACTTACCGCTGCCCGACGTGATCTTGCCGAAGGTGGCGTGGTTAACGGCCGAAGTGACGTTCTTGGCTCCGGCCGCCTGCGCGCTGCCAGCGGCGAGCGCAACCAGGGCAGTCACCAGAAGCTGCTTGGTGGAGAAGGGAGAGGGTTGGGCACTTGACACCATGGTGGAGGAATGAAGAATGAAGACTGTTTCGAGTCAAGTGAGCGGGGATAAGGTTGACTAGAGCAGTCGTGGTTTGCTTTTCGCTGTCCGCTTGTACTGTAGTGGAATAGACATTGTAGCTGTACCGTATAGCTGTAAACAGCAGCTTTGCCATAATATTATGGAAAAGCTGCTGATTGAAGCTAAACAACTAAACCTGGTGACAGAATCTATGGCACCACACTTGATTTTGTTGTCATTCGATGTGGTTAGAGCTTTTAATACAACTTCACGACAGGTCTCAAAGCAGGGATGGTAATAAAAATGGAATAAAAATATTTTATTTTATTTTTTGCTAAGTACGAAAATCATGCACTTGCGTTTTGTATTGAATTTAATCGCTCTCAAAACAAGACCCGCGCTCTATAAGGTAAGACCCAATATCTTGCAGGACAGGTGCGACGTGAAGAGCGTGAGGAAGCCTGTCTTGAAGAGCGAGCGCGCTGTGGATGCGAGGCCGCGGCGCTCCACTACTGTAGCAGCGGGTTGCCCTTAGTACGGTCGGCATGCTTGCCAACTTGTGGGCTTGAGGGCAGTCCACTATTCGCGCGTGTACAGTGTTTCGCTAGCGTCCGAATGATCTGTTTTAAGGGGGTCTAATATAAAAAAATAAAAATGCATTAAAATGGAAATACAAAGGCATTTTTGATAGAAGTATTTATTTTATTTTATTGTGCCTTGCAAGTATTTTGCCGGTCCGTTTTAGCGTTTAGATCGACCTGGTCATAAAAATGCGAATCGCCTTAACTCCCCCACTAAATCGGGCATCCACTGACCAATGTCGTACTCGATTTACTAGCTGTCTATTTGCCACCAGATTGGTATGAGAGCAAGGGCACATGTGTCGTCGGCTGCAGCGGCACTAATACTGCTCTGTTTGTTGTGTGCTATAGCTCTTTAGCTTCGTCTACGTCTGTACTAGAAGAGTGGCGCGTTTAGATGGGCGTATCCCGGGCAGGCACCTTGCCCCGTGATGAAACCTTACAAGGCACGGTGATGTTTCGATCTGGTGAGCGCTGCAAAGGCCCCCACAAAGGCATCTCGAAAAAGGTTACGTTCATCATGGCGGAGGGATTCGAAGTTGTTAAAGCGAAACTCTTTCGACTGCTTTCGGGATCTGAATCCGGTTCCAACCCGAGCGTGATTGGAGAGGAGAATGTACAAGGCCACTAAAAATGCTCGCCAGCAAGATTTCAAGCCACTCTCCGAGACGAACTTTATGGAGTTGGTAACCAAGCGATGTGGTGCATCACGGAGGATGATATTGCGATAGTAGCGTCGAATGAAGAGCCGATCCACGCGCAGTTTGTATTCGAGTTCTTTGTATATCTTGCCACTGCGGTGAAGCCCACCGACGGAATTCGACGCGCGACTGCAGATCGAGTTCGGGCTTCAGCGGCTGAGATTGCAGCTGTACAAGCAGAAGGAAGAGATCGACGTGGACCAATCGACTTGGACCAATTGCTGCTCATCATCTAGCAGTCCACCGTGCTAGGCAGCCCGACGGTACTCCGTTTTCGATTCCCGACGACAATACCATGCTGTAAGCTAGAGCCCTGGATGAAGCTGCGACGGCACTGAAAGATCGCACTGCACAACCAGAGGACGAGGTCGTGCAAGTGGAAGTCGAGCTGTTTAATACGTGGGTGAAGCTACGCGTGAAGCGCTCATCGCTTCGAGCAGCGCTGGAACTCCCCCAGCACGACATCTTCACTAGAGGTATCTTCCATGGCTTTCACCCTGACGAAATGATGCCCGAAGGCGACGACGTTCCTGACACATACCATAGCATGCCTCAAATTTAGAATGCAAGGTTTGCACCCCAGTTAAACTTAATCAATGAACGTTTGGCCTTCATGAAGAGTTACTGCTCGTCGTCGCTAACAACTTCATTCTCTTGTCGTACTATAAATTCTGATGAGCGAAGCTTCTTGTCGTTGTAGCCGCTGTGAGCATATAGATTTAAGACCCCTTGTCGCTTGATGGCTTCGCGAGTACGGCAGCAGGAACGCATCGCCACATCCAGAACCAACGCCGGGTACAATGGGAAGACAAGGCTGGCATTCTTTTGGATCCAGCGCTTGAGGAGCCCGAAACATATCTCAATCGGGTTTAGCTAGGGCGAATATGGCGGAAGGTAGAGAAGTCTTGCACCAGCTTGGTGTATAACCTTACCAAAACATTAAGTAAGATAGTTCGTTCATTGTGAAGATGAAAACAAACAATACGCTCGCAAAGCAACTTACCGATTCGAGTTCTCGATGCATGTGTATCTTGGCGTTGTCCATTACAACAATTGATCGAGGCAACGGCCACGGGTTCAAAAGAGGTAATATTTTTTCAACAAACGTTCTATGAAAGGAGTTTCTTGTGTAAGTACCTTCAGTATAGTCCCAAGCAACAAAACCACTATGGTCTAACGCTGCCAATATAGACAACCGCTTGCCGCGACTGAACGGCAACCGTACAACTGTCTCTGTATTCTTTTTTGACCACGCATACCGCCGATAAGCATGCCGCCCATTTTGGCAGTTTCGTCAACAAAAAAACAATTGCTCGGGGTAAGAATACATAGCCTCTAACTTCACCTTGTACGCGTGCACCTCGTGCGGTACACATTCTCTCGCCGCCTTCGTTAGCACCTTTCTAGTCAAGTTCATATCGAAATGCAAAGCTCTACAAATTGTACTCGGCGAAACGTTTTTCAACTCTGAGAAAGTATGTTTCATAAATTCTTGTAGCTCCTCCAAATGAAAGGTGGGATGATCCTCAACATACTTCCGTACACGCCCCACTACATCACACGGCCATCGTGACGAGCGGGTGGCTTGGTCGTCGTTCTCTACCACTCCCTTCGATAAAAACAAACAATACCATCGCTGTATAGTTCGTACGCTAGGTCAAAATATATCACTTACGAATTATGATAAACTGATCAGAATTGCGTTTTTCTTCGTGCAAATAGGACAGCTATAAATTAAATCGCTGTCTGCGACGCAGCAACTCGCTCAAATTGTACTTTCTATGAGTGTTTCGAATTTAAATCGACCTCGGATTTTTATAGTTCGAGCAAGCCAATAAGTCAAAACGACAAAACCCTTGCAAGGCACAATGCGTCCAAGAGTATGTGATCCATAGGCGAAGTTGCAGCAGAGCGCGACTTTGGGAGTAGCTAGCCTATTAAACTGCAAAAAAATACAAATACAAATGATATTTTTTTTTAAATGCTTCCATATTTTTTCTGCTGCTTTTAAGCATTTTTTGTAGTTTACTCGCTTTTTACTCTGTATTTCTGTCTCAAGCAGACCGTTTTTTTGCTAAGTGTCCGGACTAGCATCTAGAGTACAGTAATGTGCTTGCTGAAGGAACGCCTGATATATATAAAGTAACAACGTATACAAAATATGAAAGGATTGTGTAGCTTTTCACAAGCGCTCAGTGTATTGACTTAAGCTACTGCAGTACGAAGTTCATGTCTGTCTTGGAGATAAGCGTGGAGTGCAACCAGCAGTGCTGGATTGTCTCCGCAGACAACTGCTACCATGCCTCAGCACACCATTCAATGCCCTTGAGCATGCCCACCTTGTAGGGATGCTCTTCACCCTCGTCGATCCGATCCAGAGCACGCTCCATTATCTTACGAATCACTTCCCGCTTCACACAGTAAATTATTCCCTGGTCCAGTGGCTGAAGCTTGAACGTCGTATTTGGGGGCAGCTGGGCAATCCGCACATTTGTGAGAGCATGACCATCATCACAGTGTGAGGAAGCGTTGTCAACGAGGAGAAGGATGCGTCTGCGTTGCTCTCGCATGGTCCGATCGACGTCACGAAGCCAATCCTGGAACGTCGTCGTTGTCATCCAGGCATGTGGTGCTGACGTATCCTGCACGTCAGCTGGTTTTTTGGCTAGTCAACGAGGTTTGACCGACTTGCCGATGAACAATAATGGCATCTTGTCCGTCCCAGTAGCGTTGGTACACAGCGCTAACGTGATGCGAGCTTTGTCTTGTTTCAGGGCAGGGGCGCTGTTAACGCACAGCGAACCACGGGGCAATTATTGAAGAAAAATCCGGTTTCATCCATGTTGTATACATCGGTATACGAGTAGGTACGGATAAGTCGACGGAGCTCCGCCACTTCTTCCTCGACTGCCTCTAAATCGACCAAACCGTCCTCGCCATGCGCACGGTGCCACCGAATACCATAGCGATCTTGCAAGTTTCGAAGCCACGACCGTCCGAGGCGAGGCCATGACGCCGGTGGGACGTTCAACCGCTGTAACGCCTTCCTGGCTTGAGCAATGAGCATGCTGCCCGAGAGGGAAATACCCGAGCTCTCGCTCGCCACGACGAACTCGATCATGCACTGGTCGAGCAGGAGTTGAAAGCTTGGCCGACCCCTCTGGCGCCTCAGGCAGTCGGCCGTGGAGCAGCGCAGCTGGCTCTCCGACTTGACAGCACGGCCAATCGTCTGCTCGGACGGTCGCGTCGCAAGCGAAAACTCCGCGTGAGCCCACGCGGCTAGCTCCTTGTACGTGGCGGTCAGCACTTGGCGGCGGCGCTCACAGATCTGCAGCGCTTGTAGCTTGGTCAAGCGGGAGCGCTTCTTGTACGGACGTGGAGGGAATGTCACCATTGGGGGGGGGGAGGGGGGCTCTTGCGTGGCTTGGATCAAATTGAACAATGCTGCTGTACTTGATTTCCTATACTTTATCCTAGTCTTTTTTGCCGCTGGCACGTTGGACATCGCTCGAAATGCTGTACGTTGGACATCGCTCGAGATGCGCAAACTTTGAGAATCTTCCGAATGGCTCGGTTTCTAAGCGCTGATTGGCGGAATCTTACGGAGGCGTCCGTGATTGGCTTTTCTAGTGGAATGAATAGTGACTAATTCAATACTCCACGTCAAAGTGTGGCACGACTCATCTATCATCCCTTATCGAAGCTTATCAAGTTTCGGCCGTTCCTTCAGCAAGCACATTACTGTATCGATTTATATCGTTAGCCGCTGGTACATTGCATTGCTTCGCGGGGGCGCAGAACAGGCGCCCAGTCAACCGTAGCGCGGCTGACGCAGAAGTTCCTGGAGAATCAACGCACCATCTCGCGTGTCCAGAGTCGCTGGTTGATTCCATCGTCGCTCGACACGAATGGAGGCGCGCGCACTCGAAGGATTCAGACTTTTGGCTGGGAGATGGTGCAGCGCGTGCACGGCAACATCATGGAGTGCGTGTTCACCAAGAGGTTCCGCGATTTGGATGTAGCTCAGCTCATGCAGAAGACGTGGGCGAACGATATGAGGCTGGGCGAGTTCAAGAGGGTCAAGGGCTCTTGCGAGTGCAGACGTAGGAAGGAAATCCGAAAGTGAATTCATTTGAGTTAGATGTCCTTGTCCTGCTAGCTTCTTCCTACTCATGCAGTCCCTCTAGTATCTCCCTCGTTTGACTTCAGTTAACTATTGCATATGCAGCGGGCACACTTGATTGGAACGGGCACGGGACACCGGCCAATCACAGTGTACTGCAACGGGCACACTTATATGGGACGGGCACACCAACCCAAACCGATCAGCCAATCCGATTGCACCATTTGCCTCACTTCAACTGCAGACCCCTAGAGGCACGCGCCAGCCACGCGCAGGCCGTGTGCCTTGCGGTCAGGACCCAGTCTAGTAGACAGCGAAGTGTAACCGCAACACCCCCACTCAATTCGATGTCTCGAGCTTGGGGCCAACGTTTCTCCGCATCATCAAGTAGCGCAGAGTATTCGATGATAGACCCTTAGTCATGAAGTCGGCGAGCTGGTTCTTGATCTCAACGTACTCCAGCTCTACTTCGTTGCTCACCATCTTCTCGCGAATGAAGTGGTAGCGAATGTCGATGTGCTTGGTGCGAGCTTGGTAACCGACGTTCTTGGCCAGGGCCAACGCCCCTTGATTGTCCTCGTAGATCACTGTAGATCCCACTTGTTCATTACCAATGTCCTTGAGTAGACGACGCATCCAGATGCACTCCTTGACACAGTCACTCAGCGCCATGTACTCGGCCTCGGTTGAGCTCAGCGCGACCGACTTCTGGAACGTCGAGCGCCACACCACAGGAGCACCACCCAACATCAGCATCATCCCGCTCACTGAGCGTCGGTCGTCGCGATTGCCAGCCCAGTCTGCATCGGAGTAGGCTTCAAGTTGTGTTCCTAGTAGTCCATCGTACACGATGCCTACGTCCTTGGTCTTCAGCAGGTAGCGCACCACCTTGATACCAGCGTCCCAGTGCTTTTCACCGGGGTTCTCCAGAAAACGGCTGAGTTTGGCGACTGCAACCGAAATGTCAGGTCGCGTTCCACACGCCAAGTACATCAGGCTTCCCACGAGCGACCGATAAGGCTTCGACTTCATCTTGGCCCTGTCATCTTCAGTTTGGGGTTCGTCAGCCTTGGTCAAATGCACACCTGGTTCCAGTGGTGTCAGGCACGGCTTCGCGTTCTCTTGGCCAAACTTCTTGATGACCGACTCGATGTACGCACGCTGGCTGATGCCACCGTTCTGCGCTCCATGTCGTAGTTGATCTCGATGCCGAGAATGAAACGAGCTCTCCCCAAGTCCTTGATCCGGAACTTCTCCGCGATTCCAGCCTTCACGGACGCGATCACTGCCTTCTGTCTTGATGTGATCAGCATGTCGTCCACGTAGAGACACACTATGCATTCATCTTCACCCTCGCCCCTCGTGTAGACACATGGGTCGGCATCAGCAGGCTTGAATCCCATGCTCTTGAGGTGCTTGTCGATCGTCTCGTTCCACACACGTGATGGCTGCTTGAGTCCATACAAACGCTGGAGCAGCATGCAGACAACGTCGTCCTCGTCTTCAGCTTCAGCCAATTCCAGGAGCTCCCTGAATCCTTCCGGTAATTCCATGTAAATCTCCTCTTCTAGTTTCCCGTATAGGAACGCTGTGTCGACGTCGCACTGCTCGACCTCCATTCCGTCCGCGCCGCACTTCACCAGCATGGCAAGCACCGAATTGAGGTAAGCCACAGGAGCGTACGTCTCCTCATAGTCGATACCGTGGCGCTGCGAGTACCCTTTAGCCACCAGACGAGCCTTGTACCGAACGACCCGTCCCTTTTCATCACGCTTCAACGCGAACACCCAGCGGCAACCGATCGGGCGCTGGTGTGCTGGCTTGGGTACCAGCTTCCAGGTCTTGTTGGCGATGAGTGACTCCAACTCACTTGCAATCGCCTTCTTCCATTCGTCTTGGTCTTCACGTGTAGTCGCCTCAGCATACGTCTTTGGGACCTCCTTCGTTGCAGCGATGAGCTGACCTCCTTCAATAGCGAGCAGCTCGTCACTTGGCTTGACGCGAACCTGGCTCACCTTCTGGCGCTTGGTTCCGATAGCGGATGGAGCGACAATCTGCTTCTTGCGTCCTTCTGCTTCCTCAGGATCGGTGGTCTCCGCAATGTACCGGGTAGGTGAGCGAGTTATCATGGAGTGAGAAGGTGCAGGGACGATTGCAGTCTCTGTGGTCACCTCATGTTGAAGTGGTATCACCTCATCATTGAAGATGGTGAGCGTCTGCGACTGTCCACGACTCGGAGCAGTAGCGTGAGGCGCGGCAACATCTTCATCTCCATCTTTGTCATCGCCTTCGACCTCAGCCATGAAGTCGCCCGTGCTAGTGGTCTCAATGAACTTCACCGTGCGCACAATATTCACTTGGCCAGTTGCCACATTCAGGACGCGGTATCCCTGGACATCATCCTCGTAACCCAAGAAGCGGCACTTGAACGCCTTGGCGTCGAGCTTGCGGCGCTTCTCGTCCGGGATGTGTCCATAGCCGAATGCACCAAACACCTTCAGGTTCTTGAGGTGAGGTTTGCTTCAGCCCACCACTTCTTGTCGATGCCCTCGTGGTAGAGCATGCAACGAGCCATCTCCACGAGGCTCCGGTTCATGCGCTCAGCAAGTCCATTCTGCTGAAGCGTCTCTTCACATGACGAATGCCTTGCTTGGGCAGGTACTCCTTGAAGAGTCGACCCGTGTACTCTCCGCCGTTGTCGGAGCGGAGGCGCTTAATCTTGCGTCCCGTAGCGTTTTCTATGTCGGCCTTGAACATGTTGAACTTCTCCAAGACTTCCGCTTTCTTCTTCATGAAGTACACCGTGACGTGACGTGAGAAATCGTCGATGAACGTGACAGCGTACGTACAGCCACCTGGTGTCTTCGTCTGCATTGGGCCCATGACGTCCGAGTCGATGCGGTCGAGGACTCCAGCACTCTTGACGGTCTTTTCCGGGTTGCGAGAGAAGTTGTCCTCTCGCATCTTGCCCGTAGCACTTGTACGGGATGTGGCAGAGACGGGCATGTACAACTGCCCATGGCTCCTTACGAGATGTCGTCGCCGCATGGGATACCTCGTCCCCCACTGTCTTCAACTTATAGACGTTTCCACAGCGCTTGGCCTCCATGACGGTAGCAACGACACAGCGAAAGACACACTAATCCTTGCTGAACGGCGCGACGACGTCCTTCTCGGCCAGCATCGCCACCTAGATGAGGTTTCCTTCAACTTCAGGGATGTACAAAACATCCGACAGCGTGACAGACGTCCCGTCCATCAGCTTCAACCCGACGGTGCCCATTGCAACTGCGTCGATCTTCCTGCCATCCGTGATCGTGATGCGGACTGGCGTCTTCAGCTCCTTCATGGACACGAACTTGCCCCGGACGCTGGTCATGTGCGAGCTTGCACCGGAGTCGACGAGCCACTCAGTCTTGCCCATCGCACTCATAACCGTGAACGCGTAGTCGGATGTCTCTCTTACGACTTGCCCGCGTTCCTCGTCGGCCTTCTTCTTGCAGTAGAAGCACTTGCCGTTCAACCGACGCTTGTCGTAGCTCTTCTTCGCCACGAACGCCTTCTGATGAGCCGATGACGATTCATCCGAGGCTTCAACACCGGAGAGAGCTTGGATCGCATACGCCAACGTCATGTTCGGCGTGTTCTCGAGTACGGTACTGATCATCCGGTACTCATCCGTCAGACTACCGAGCAGCAGCACGAGCTGTCGGGTCTCGTCCAGAGGCTCACCATAGAGGCTCCCAAATCGTCTCCATCTGCAGGACGATCTCCTTGAACTGGTCCACATGTACCGCGAACCGCGTAACGGACTCCATCTTGAAGTTGTGCAACTCCTTGGTGACGAGGAGTCAGTTCTTGAGCGTGTTCCGGTTGAACTGCTCCTTGAGTATGCGCCACGAGTCAGCAGCAGTTGTCGCTCCACGGATGTAGACTTGGTATGTGAGACTCACGTCTCCTGCGATCACACCAAGGGCCTTCAGATCGTCGGTCTTCCACTGCACCGTGGAGCGATCACTCAGCGCGTCGAACTCTGGCTTGATGATGTGGCCCAGCAGTCCCTTGTGCGAGAGTTTCATCCTCATGTTGAACTCCCAGTGGAAGTAGTTGGCTTCCACAAGTTTGACGGTGTCATCGTAGCTTGGGCTCATAACCTCTTGCGAGTGCAGACGTAGCTTGGGAGTCGATGTGAGGGGTAGGAAGGAAATCCGAAAGTGAATTCATTTGAGTTAGATGTCCTTGTCCTGCTAGCTTCTTCCTACTCATGCAGTCCCTCTAGTATCTCCCTCGTTTGACTTCAGTTAACTATTGCATATGCAGCGGGCACACTTGATTGGAACGGGCACGGGACACCGGCCAATCACAGTGTACTGCAACGGGCACACTTTGATGGGACGGGCACACCCCATATTCACAGTGTACTGCAACGGGCACACTTATATGGGACGGGCACATCAACCCAAACCGATCAGCCAATCCGATTGCACCATTTGCCTCACTTCAACTGCAGGCACGCGCCAGCCACGTGTGGCACCCGAGGACGCCGGGTCGAAGTACTCGTGATACCACTTCAGGATGTTGTTGCAGTGAGGTCGAGTCTCTCCATAGTACGTCTCGTCGATCTGTTCGTACTTGAAAATGTTGCGCACGCCATGTGCCTTGCGGTCAGGGCCCAGTCTAGTAGACAGCGAAGTGCAACCGGAACAAGGGCGAGTTTAAGAAGGTCAAGGGCGAGACTTCTCAGCTCGAAGTGCTGATGACGGTGAACCCGAACACCTACAAAGACCATGGCAATGGCCACATCGTCGTTCTGCTTCTTTTGAGCCCATGAACGTAAAAGCACTGGAAAACCCGGCAACGAAGTACCTGTAGCGTGCTATAATAACGGATAACGGAACGGAGTGGTACATACTTTTAAGTAGCTATTATTATAACTCATTTTGTGTTTTTAGCTACATAACAAATCTAAGTGGATCATCGGTGCTGGTGACAATTCTACGGTGGTGGTGGTCCAGTTTTGGTGTTTGAGAGTGGATGGAGTCCCCGACTGGAGCATCCCCTTGTATACCTTAATCCGGGGGGCATAAACGCTGCGCAGAGCGAGCTCAGCGAGCGCGAAGCGCGGTAGGGTAAAATAGAGCGAGCGTAGCGAGCCGATCCCTGCGCGAAGCGCGGTATCCATAGGATAGGGTTTATGCCTCACAGACAAGGATTTTTGGGGTCATGTGCTAGAGAGAGAGAAGGCATCAGGTAAATATTATTGAGGCACTTATTTCGGAGCCTGCTGGAAGCTGGCGCTTTGACGTCTAAATGAGTTATATCGCATTAGTATACTATACCGGTCATATAATCGAAGAATATACTCATTGAAAACATGTCCAGTATTGTGCATCGTCGTAGCTGGTTCGATCTCTTCTGCTTTGTCACCACCATTTGGTTCTTCTGAAAGTGTGTGACGCGACAACCTGGCACGCTCGAAGCACAAATGACAACAAAGTCAGAGTCTGGTGCCATAGATTCTGTCATCAGGTTTAGTTGCTTTGATAACATATGATGCCTATACCACTGCAAACAGACAGCGAAAAGCACACCGCGACAGCTCTAGTCAACCTTATCCCCGCTCACTTGACAGGAAACAGTCTTCATTCTTCATTCCTCCACCATGGTGTCAAGTACCCAGTCCTCTCCCTTCTCCACCAAGCAGCTTCTGGTCACAGCCCTGGTTGCGCTCGCCGCTGGCAGCGCGCAGGCGGCCGGAGCCAAGAACGTCACTTCGGCCGTCAACCACGCCAGCTTTGGCAAGATCACGTCGGGCAGCGGCAAGTGTACCACCGGTGACCCTACCACGTACGTGACCCGCGAGGACGTGGACTGGGTGTGGAAGAACACCATGTCCAAGGAAGTGTCGGACTTCCATAACCTCATCATCGATCAGGTCGTGACCGGAAAGGGCCACCTCAGCTACTGCGTGCGCTGGGACAACAGCCAGAAGCTGACCAAGGCGGTGGCGTCCAAGTTCCAGGCCATGCTCGAGAGGCAGATCAACGTTTGGAACCGTTGGCTGGCCGGCTACGACTGCTGGCCGTACGACAAGATCAACATCTCCGTCGTGGGCTTCGCCGTGCGTGACAAGTCCATTCTGGACTGGGACGACGACTCGCTCGGCACGATCTACGAGGGCATCCTGGACGACGAAGGCAGCCCCAAGTGTCCCGACGAGTGCTACAAGCACCAGGACCGAGCTGCCAGCGCCGATACCAGCGGATGCAAGGGTAAGCCGTTCGATATGTCTCTGTGGCCGTCAGCGAGGGCCGGAGATAGTCCGGACGACAAAGTAACCCTTGATTCGGAAGTCGACGGCCATGGCGGTGACTGGGGCCAGCGTGTCTGGGTGGTCGATATGCTAAAAGATATGGACCAAGCGGAGATGTACGTGCTTCTGCACGAGATGGGTCACGGATTCGGTCTGCCAGAGATGTACATGGCCAAGAACAAGCCCGCCGGCTACCCCGACTGTGTGATGGACATGGCCTTCGAGCTCACGGATGGTGACGGCTGGCTGCTGCGCAGCATCCTGGAGAACATCAAGTCTCGTTACAACTTTTAAGTGGTAGTTCAGCTGAGGTTATTGCTGATGGGATCGGGGTCAAGTAGAATAAAGTTGCTGTTTGCGTAAAATTATTTTTCTCTCTTTTCTTCAGGTAAACCGTAATTTTTATTTGTGTTCCAGATCCTTAATGGGACATGGCGGATACCTTCGAGACGAGTTGGCGGTAGGTTATTTTTTTCGATATTGGCAACTTACAAATGGGTCATCCTAGTACATCGTCGTAGTTCCTCGGGAAATGTTGCATGACGTGGTTAATTGTTCTGTTGGGGGCAACAGTTAGCAGGATCAGCAAGATATTCCATAGCAAACAAGTGCACGCCAGTAGCCCAAGGCCCGATCGGATCCACCAATACTCCTGCCTCGTCTTGCTGACAGACGGACGTCTGCCTGGAACGTCACCCGGCTTGCTCAACGGATGCACCCGCGTGCGAAAGTTCGTGACAGTTACCGATGTCGGCGGAGCTTTCTCCAGTGCGGCGTCAGACTCAACTCGACGTGGTTCACCTTCAATAACACTTAGGGCGTGTTCGCGACCTCTGCAATTTTGCCAAAATCACAATTTTCGAGGCAAAATCGAAATTACGTTTTACTGGTGTGAGAAAGCAAAATAGTACTATGCGGTTTTCATGTTCGCGGCAAAATATTGTTTTGCCCTAGTCACTAACTTTCATGTTGTAAAAACGAGGGAATCTACTTCATTTTAAGTGTCCAGTGCGTGTGCCGGCACGATGCTTGACGAATGGATGAAGCAATAGTCGCCATGTTGGTCACATACGGTTTCAAGAGAAAGTACGTGTATGTGACTAAAAGTTGTGACTGCAATTTATCGAGGGTCAGAGCGAAAATAAATATTTTCGCTTGTAAAAACTAATAAGGCAACGTAAGAACTAATCTATGGTTGCGTGGCCCTAAAAACCACTCATTCGGCAAAAAGCGTACCTCGACGACGGTCAGTCGGTGCGAGGCTGGCACTAGCATGCTGTCTGCCCGGCACGTGGCCATCAAGGGTGCTGCTCTCTCTAGACGCAGAGAAGGCGGGGCGGGCTGTGTCGCGACGCAACGGCCTTCAGGCGACGGAGTATGAGCACATCGAGGAGCGGTGCACGCGCTACGTGTTCAACGATATTATGCGCTAGTTGAGCGAGCTCCACGTGTCGTGATCACCTTGGTCTGCGCTAAGTGTATTTTCCGTAGCGAATGCTCTAGCTGCTCACGTATTTCTTTTTTTAAATGTATTATTGCTTTACAAACTCTATGTTCTCTTCCCGCCGCTATTGAAATATGTATATGATTGCAGTGCTGTCACATCGCACAGCCGACGCCGCGCGGTTACCGCTGCTCGAAGACGTCGAGGTCGAGTTGGACTCGTCTGAGCCCGCGGACGAGGCCGTGAGCGAATACGAGTCGGTGATGCCCAAGCCGCCGGCATCCCGCTCAGCCACCGTGTCGAGGATATCCTGCGGGAGCAGTTGAAGCGCTTGACGTCCGCGAGCTGGGCCGCCTGCACCGATTTTTGTGCCAAAAACACCAAGGAACGTGTTGCTGCCACCGACGGTTGTAGCAGTAGCTTGTCTAGTGTAACCGATTCGCACTTTTATATAGCGATTTATGCACGTCCGGATAAGTGGACACTTTAGTACACCCCTGACTAAACCTCGCGAAATTCCGCTTCTGCACTCTCTCGTTACATTACACTGGTAGCCAGTATTATAGCTACCGACGGTAACTTATCGTACCGGTAGTGACACTTTTATTAAAAAAAAAGCTGTGGTGTTGACGCTAAGAACGTTGCCTCTTTCGCCTGCTAAACATGGACGTCTTGCAGGACGGATGACCGTACGTCATCCGTATAAAAAGGCCAACAGTACGTCGGCGCTGACTTATTTAAATATTAATATTATTAATAATAATTTTATTAAAAATAGTACGTAGATCGAATAGTCCAGAAAGTCCAGATGTCCGCGCACCTCGATCTTGGAATTATAGCACTCCCGTCATAATGTGAATTCCGGGGTTTGAAATTGCCTCATACAAATCTCAATTGTTTGGTAATCGACCGCGATGGGTTCATCACAGTCCTTTTTCGTACTTGAGTGTTTTCAAGCTCTGATAGATGAAATGTTTTAACCAATAAGAGCACATAGATGCTGCGCAAAGGTCCTCCCATTGCGTATGACGATGATAAGACAAGATCTATTAATACATGTAAATACGGGTACAAGAGAGGTTTCGCAGTGTGGCCCATTCCCATTCCCACATGAAATCTCCGGATCGATTCATACCCTATTGGAGGTTCTCGTATGTTGGAAAGGAAAGTTTGTCCGTAGATTTGGCGAGTATACGGAAAACAAGACCTGTTCCCACAGATTTGAAACCAAATCCTTGTGGATACCTCTTAGATTTTATCAATGCGTGTGGGAATGGGAGTGGGAAAGTGGCGAAACCTCTCTACTGTACTTGCGCCAAAGCGTAGGGCTGTTCGACCACATACAGATGCTACGGCTGCGAAACAGGCAGAGCAGATGTGTAGGAAACTGATCTCGTCCTACAGGCGATCCGTTAACCCACTCCTAAAAACATGAAAGCCGATATCGATGAGCTCAAAAATGGCATCAAGATGCAAGATCAAGAATGCCTCTTATTGCTGGAGGTGTAGCAGGCTCTGTATGAGCTTAACACCGGTAATATCCAGTATTAATGGCTCTGAGCTTTACACCGGTAATATCCAATATTAATGGCTCTTCGTTCTCTCCATTTCCTTGAAAAATGAATCCCATCTCTATCTTCGCGATTTTCAAACACGAAAGTCGATTCTGAATCTAAACCACTTGAAAATGCTTTTGAACGAACGAGTTTCTGCGTTAGTTCAATGCAATTCTTTGAGTCTTGCAGCCAGCGATTGTATCCCACCCTGCGCTGAACTTGTGCGCACGACGGGAAAGATCAGACTAGGATGAGACCAAAAATGAGCCTCCAAAGGCACATCGTTTGCCTCATCTTTCGTGGAGCTGATTTTTTAGAAGGACTGGTTGAGCCAATCTCATCCAAAATCGCCCCCCTTCTTTCCGCGCCCCGGTGAGCCCCTCCATCGTCGCGCCACCCCACAGACTCCGTCCTCCTCCGCCAAACCCACCGCCGCGTACTTCAGCCCCACCCTCGCCGCGTACTTCTCTCCGTCACCGCCTCGTGCTTCGTCGCTGCTTTCGAGTACTGCACCGCCGCCGCCTTATGCTCCATCTTCGTCTCCGTCGCCGCCTCGTGCTCCAGCTTTGTTTCCGCCGCCGCGTACTGCACTGGCGCCGCCGCCGCGTACTGC
>JAIKVD010000404.1:0-20318 GCA_024679075.1 Phytophthora uliginosa
CGCCGCTGAACTGCGTGGAGCTGATGGAGCGCCTCAAGTCGTGCTGCTGGCGGAAGACCTGGTGCTGCGCCACCTCCTTGGCCGAGATGTACTGGCGCAGCGCCGCGTTGTTGGCGGTCGAGGAAGCGGAGGACGCGGTGGCCGACGCCGACGCTGACGCTGACGGCTTGAGTCCCGTGGTCATGACGTGACAGGGAGCGGCTAAGATACGCTGTGATGTGGCTTTGGGCGCGAAGGCGAAAGCGATGGCGACGCCTCGGCAGAGAGAGAGGCCGCTTGAAGCGAGAAGCTTTCGGGCCTCGAGGAGAGTTCCGTTATGCGTCGAGTAGACCGCAACAGGGCGGAACAACGGCGGATATTAGCATGGACGGGTGATCACACAGAGGGTGATTCAGCCGGGAATATAAAAGCGATACACAGCGTGGAACTTGATAAAACAGAAGTGTTAAGTTCTGACAGGTGGAGTGGATATCACAGAGGTGGACGAATGTGGACGTTTGCTGCGTGGATTCACTTTAAGTGCTCGCTCGGCAGAGGCAATGGCTTGGAGCAGGTCCAAACCGCCACACTCATCGCCGCTGCGCCCCACACGGAGAGTCGCCGCTGCTGCTGCACGCTCACCATGGTCGCCAATGCCAAGAGGAAGGCCCCCGCCGCGCCGGCGCCCAATGCCAAGCGAGTCACGCGCTCCAGCACTGCTGCAACTGCTGCTGCTGCTGCTGCTGTCGTTGAGGACATTCGGCCTCCAGCACATGCAGCTGACGAAGCTCCATCGCTGGACAAGAGCCCCACCACCAGCATCCGCAACAGCAGCAACAAGATCGTGGCGTTCCTGCGTGGAGTGAACGTCGGGGGTCGCATCCACAGCATGAAATCCATCGCTGACGCGCTGGGCAAGACGGGGCTCACCAGCGTCGAGACGTTCCTAGCCAGCGGGAACGTCGTCTTTGACGCTCCCGACGAAGCTTCGGGGCTCGCTATCGAACACCGAGTCGAGGCCGCGCTCGAGGACCTCTTCGGCGACCACATTCCGGTGCTCGCCCGCTCCATGGACGAGGTGGCTCAGCTGGGGGATCGGATCGTCAAGTCCGCGACGGCGGTCAATGTGGTGCTGGTGAAGGACAAACTCACCCAGGAGCAACGAGGCATCCTCCAGGCGCTATCCACGGACGCGGACGAGCTCGAGCTGCTGGACAGAGAGTTCGTGTGGTATTCGGCCACTAAGATGAGCGAGTCTCCGCTGTTCAAGGTGGCCTTCGACAAGAAGCTGGGAGTCCCCGTCACGGTCCGAACGGTGAACACCTTGCGCCGAATCGCCAAGAAATTCGGCTAGGAACTACGTGTAGCAACAGAGCTGGGTCAAGGAAGGACTTTACCGCCGTTATGCATCTACAGCAACTCTATCCAGGTTTCGTACGAGCGTTCTTCCCTTTCATATCGGCTTGGGGTCTCTCTCGACAGCAGGTTGTCTGCAACAACGACCTCTTGCTCCACGGGTGGGGTGGCGTTCTCCGCTTTATCTCCATGAACTTCACTCTCTTCCTCTGACTTCTCTCCTGCGCCAACAGACTCCAGAGGACCCCCATCACCGCCACCGCCTTCTACTGCTGTTGCGTACGCATAAATCTCCGCTGGTACTGGACTTGGTAACTCGCTGATGTTCATCTTAAATACTCGAGCGAGCAGTTGAACACCTTGAACTTCATTCTTCGACAGCAGCGTCACGGCTAAGCCCTTGCCGCCAAAGCGGCCAGTCCTGCCAACACGATGCAAATACGTTGCTGGGTCACGCGGCAGATCCAAGTTCACCTACGATTTCAGAGCCAAAGCGTTAGAAAAGCTGGCGTGTTCACCTCCTCGGTGGTAAAACGTACCACAAAATTCACTTTGTCCACGTCGATTCCCCGGGATGTAAGATCAGTAGATACCAACACACGCGAGCGAGATGCCCGAAAATCTTCCATCACTTCCAAGCGGGTAGCTTGGGTCTGCGACCCAGTGATACACGCTGCTGGCCAGCCTTGTGCGGCAAGGGCTGTGGCCAACGCCTCAGCGCGGAATTTGTCGTTGCAGAACACCATGCATTGCACGAACACAATTTCTGACAGTAGCGCCGCCAGCTTCACCACCTTCGCTTTCATATTCAACACATCGTCGCCTGCTCTCAGTGCAGCTGAGGACTCGACAACGCTGTAGAACTGTCGCACGTGACGAAGCCAAAGCTCCGGGGCGTTTGTTCGCTCTCTCTCTTTCCAGTCTTCTAGGTCTTCAGCAGAAGAAATGAACTCGGTTGTGACATCATTCGGGCCTCTAACTCGCACGACCTGAACATCAAATTTGCGGTAAGAAGCTGGCATGGGGTACTGCACAAATGTCTGGCAAATAGATTGCCTACAGACCTGCGGCGTCCTCGTTAGTTGCACCACAGCGACCAACTGATCAGGTGTGAACGTCGCTGAAAACGCAAGAGTCTACATCCAGCATCATAAATAGAGAGTTAATAGATACCAAACGAGCCCCACTGTAGCGCACAGCTCCATTACCTGCCGCCTTTCAGGAAGAGCGTCTGCAATGCACTGGATCTGTGAAATACACCGCAGTTAATAATAACAGCTCCAAACCAACGAGCACCAGAGGCTTCTTACATCACTCTCGAAATCTCGCGCCATGAGTTTGTCCACCTCATCCAGCACAAGCAGCCGAATCGCACTGCAAGGCAGCGAGCACTGATCGATGAGTGCCTTCACGCGTCCAGGCGTGCCCACCACGATATGGCAGCCCGCTGCCAAGTGTCTCTGCCAAAGACAGCACCTCCAACTCAGTCAAGACTGAGACTCCACCACCACGTCATCCCTATTACCTGGTCTTGCGCCACGGGCAGACCGCCGATGCACGTGCGGATGACGATCTCCGGTCGGAACTGCGCCAGTTGACGCAGCACAGTCTCGATCTGCACCGCGATCTCTCTCGTCGGCGCCAGAATCAGCGCCAACGGGTCTCCCACCGGCGGCATCTCGTCACTCTCGTCGGCCTGGCGCCTTTGCTCTACGAAGCGAATTGCGTGCTCGATGGCAGCGACTCCGAAGACGGCCGTCTTGCCCGTGCCAGACTTGGCCTGGCCAATGACGTCGTTGCCGAACAGAGCCACGGGCAGCGCGTGCAGCTGAATGGGCGACGGGCGCAGGAAGCGCATGGCGCTCAGAGCACGAGAGACGTCTCCATGCAGCGGGAGGTCACTGAACGTCGTCGAGCTGGCAGCCTGCGCCGTGTCCATGGGCGAATAATCAATGACCAGGAGTAGCCAATTGGTCGGTTCGGGGACGGAAGTGAGGACTAGCGCCACCGAAACTGTATCCATTTCGTCTCACACGTCGCAGACAACTTCAACAGGGGGGGGGGGGGGGGGACAATAAACTTCTAATGGACAATTAGCCTTCTGCTACCTGCTCCTCGTTTGCCTCGTCACTGGTAGTGGGGGCGCTGAGATCGACATCTTCTACGTAACTAGCAGGGAAGTAGCCTTTGGTACCATCGCACGTTTCACCCAGCCACCACTCGCCACCAGCCTTCGAAAATACGCGCAGAATTTCGCCGTAGTTAAGACTCAGCTCGTCCGAGTTCTCGGCTACGTAGTCGTGCGTTACTCGAACTTGGACAGGTGCAGACAGCGGGTCGCCCGGATCGATGGGACCTCGATAACCAATTCCTCGTTCTGCTGGTGCACCACCGGAACCACTGTTCTCGTCCAAAGAGCTAGCGTGGTGCGTGCTGTTTGCCAGCTCGGCCTGATCCACGTTTTGGTGCAGGCTTTCGCTATCAGGACCAGCGTCCTGATGAACTTGACGCTCGCGGTACTGTCGGGAATTCTTCCGTGGCGAAAGTTGACTTGACGGTTGCTTCTCAGCGAGTGGAGGCACAGGACTCGAGTTTGACCACGGTTCCGCAGTGCTATCGACTTCCACAAAATGTTGTCTTGGTGTGCCTTTTGTGTTGTTTTGTTGTCCCTTCACGTGACCACGAGGAGAGGTATCACCACCAAGAACAACCTTCCACTGCATGATCGTTCCATCATCACCACCAATTGTAACCAAATAGGCGTCGTCGAAGGAGAAATCTAACGCTACAATGGCTGATGAGTGGGCCTTGTATACCTTCCTCTTGGCTCCACGGTGAGCAGGGTACTTCAGCAGATGAATACTAGATCGGCATGCCACGGCAATCAAATCTTCGCTGGAATTCGTTAGAGTACTTCCTGATTCACTTGGGTCGCTTGCCGTTTTTGGTCCCGTAGTCGACACTGCGGCGATGTCCACAAGGTTGGGCGATTCATCTGACCAGACACCGGGTGTTGGCCACCCAAAGACGCATGTCCACTTAATCCATTGCACGTCGCGAACCAAGAACGCATCCGTAATTTGCTTGGTTTCACCCTTGTTCGGAGAAACGAGCCAATGAAGAATCTCACCATCGGCTGCATTGCTTTGCAAGATGTCTCCATCCTTGTTCCACGTTAAATGCATGACAGCACTTGAATGTCCTTCACAAACATGAAGCTTCTTGTACCCATTCACGACGTCATAGATGTACACGAACGTATCCTTCACACCCACTGCCAAGAACTTTGCATTTGGGCAATATTTCACTTGGGCAATCGCTCGAAATCCAGAACCGGAAAGGCCTAAGTGCAAGTTTGTAGTACTGCTGGAGGTTGACTTGATATTCTTCCGGAGTAAAACCTTGAATGCGTCGCAGTCTACAACCAGTAGTTCTCCTGAACTAAGACCAATCGTCAGCTCGTGCCCAACAGGATGAAACTCCATGCAAAAAGCTTTAACGCTAGCGGTGATGAAAGTCCCAAGATACAGTCGACGTGTGCACGTATGCTGCTGAAGATCCCAGAAGCAAAGGTACCCATCTTGCGAAATGGTTGCCACCTCCTGCACCATGGGATGTGCAGTGCAGGCACCAATTGCACTACTGCGAGCTTCGAAGAGCAATTGCCAATCTCCGGTCGCAACATTAAGCTCCCATATGCAACTGTTGCTAGAGGCAACAAGCACATAACTGCCATCCTCTTTCCACACGATACTAGTAGGCTTGAGTGTAGCAGCTGCGCCGCCTGCACTTGTTTCGCTTGGTAAAGCACTCGGCAGCTGGAACACTTTTGCAGGATCATCATGAGGAAATAGCGCGTGTGAACCTTCTGCAAAAGTCCCTGTTAGCGGTGTGAACACTCCATGCGTATTTACTCCAGGAATTCGCATGGGTTTGCTCATTTGACATGTCCACAGCAGTAGCTTCCCATCATTACCACACGACATGATCATGTTAAGCCTTTTGCAGTACGCAACTTGGTAAACCGCTCCATGATGAGCCAGCGGCCCGCTATACTTTAGCTCTCCCAGACGTGAATTTAAGGCGGTAGAGTTAGGTCGAAGTACCATTCTTTTTGAGATTCCTTCCATCTCCGCTTGAACTTGCCTGGATAACTTGAATCGATTACCAGTTTCTTGATCGTGCGGTACGACATCGACGAGTCTTCCCGTCGGTTCATAGGCGATTTTTTCCAGCACAAGTTCGTTGATTTCGGCGTCCGTATATTCATCTGGAATTTCCCACCATTTTGCAGGCTCTTTGTGAAGATCCTTTTCAGAAATAATTTCAATATTGGGACTTGCTCTCGGTTGAAGAAACAAGCACAGGTCTCCTCTCGCCGTTCCCGCCACAATCCGGCCCAGCGAATGATCAGTGGAATTTGTCGCGTTCAACTCTTTCGAGTGTTCATCATACAAATAGAGAGGTGGGGAATCGTTAACAAACGTTAAACTTGTAAAGTCTTGGACCTCAAAACGACCATTAAATGACGGGACGTTGCCCTCCAGTTTCCAAACTTTCTCGGTCGGAGTCGGAGGACGTAACCGGGGAGGACCACCAAACGTGGAGCGGGAAAATGCACTATCAGCGTTTTCTTTCGATGGCGGAGGCACATAATCGGCTTTTGACAGTGTCCAAAAGCGAATATGCCGAACACCACAGCTAACTAAGGTGTAACAGGCATCATCATCGTGTAAAGCTTGACCAGGCTTCTTTGACCGATGTGTTTCGGGTCGGCCATACGCCTGAAACGGATTGAATGCAATTGCGTTCACCCGAAACGTGTGCCCTCGAGCACTTACCAGTAGTTCCTGTGATTTCCAGTCGTGGATGCAAATGGTGTTGTACATATCGCCACCGAGAGAAGCAACCAATTTTCCATCGTGAGAAAAGCTGATCGAGCGAACCGCGACTTGATGACCTTTGAGGCACGCGAATCGTTTACCTAGGGGCTCATCGTTTGCGTTCCATACCAGAAGGAACGCTGACCGCCCTGCTTGTCCCGAAGCTATGATACGTTGATTTGGATGGACTGTCACGCTCGTAACTTCGTTCGTGTGCTCTCGAAAATACCTCTGCGTGTTGGTTTCTTTCTTGTACAGAATCACCAAAGTCGCAGTGAACCACATAATCTCCCCAGTTGACAAATAGAAAGCATTATTGTTAGTGCTAGCGTTGGGAGCTGCGGGGTGGCTGCTGGAGAGCGATGTTGTGGCCCCGCTTCGACATCCATACACAAAATCCAGCTCTAGCGTCGCTCGCGGAGCCTGAACACCAGCGCTGGCATCCGAGCTCGCCATTTCTTCACGATCGTAAATACTGGGAGCGAACACGTTACTTCGACACTGTGGATATCGCACCAGAGCTCGCTCATACATTTGCTGTCTCTGCTGTGAGAGCATCATCTGTGAGCCATCGACGCGCTTTTCGATGTTGGCAACCCGAGGAAGTATCTTGTCTGTCCGAACAACGAAGCCGTCAGGACAATAACGCACCCAGTTCAAATGCAGTTAACTAACGCAAGAGCAAACGTACCAAACGCGATCTTCCCGTCGGGACTACGCGGTCCTCCCGGTGGGAGCGCCCCTCCACTAGCAGTACGCTTGAGCTGATGAATGCTTTTGAGAAGTCCAACGCCAATCCTGACGACAAACAGACAGCTCAAGTGAGCTACGAGTCGATAGCAGCACGCGTCTCCGCTATACTCCGCTCACTTTGGCAGCCGCGGAGGCAACGCAGCTGCTGTCGGGACGATGTCCAGGGGGGTGACGACGGGGTGGATGTCGAAGGGCGACGTCCTCTTGGGGGACGCGAAGGGCTTCGTCTTGGCGACGCTGTTGGACCACGAGCGCTTGGAGCTGACGGTGGCCGCCATCTCCTCGAACTCCGCGAGCACCTTGGCCATCTGCTCCCGCATGGCCTCGAGCACGGAGCCGCGCGCTCTCAGCTGGCGCTCCACCTCGTCCGAGACGAGCGACGTGAGCTGGTCGCGGTCGTGGTCGTGGTCGGGCGCCGCCTGGCCGTCATCGCCTTCACCTGCACAGAGTCACAGAGCATCGTTCAGTACTCGTTCTTGATAGATCCGCCGCGCTACAGGCGTCGCACTCATGGGCGTCGGCCGCCTTGCTGTTTGAGCCAATTGCGCACTGAAGTTGAAGTAACGGTCGGGTGCTAGTTGGTGTGCGCCACATCACACCACCGAGATCCTTTCCTCTCGTCACGCACTTTCACTTTGGAAGAGCGCGCGCGAAGCTGAGAGAGAGGAGACAGAACCATGCGCGCGAACGAGGACAAGATCGCGCAGCTGCTGGACAAGGTGCGCTGGCATTAGATGTGTTCGTACGGGTGTGTGTATGAGCTGGTGCTGACATCCTTCTCCTCTCTCTCTCTCTGCTGCAGACCACGGACTTCGACAAGGATGAGCGCTACATGGCTACATCGGATCTCTGCGTCGAGCTCAACAAGAACGCGGAGCTGGGCGCGTACCTCGAGCCCAAGTGCGTCATCTATAGCGAGGGACAGGAAGACAAGGACGAGATGGCTGACGCTTGTCTGTCTCTCTCTGTATTTCGTTGTGCAGAGTGTGCGCGGCGGTGCTGAAGCAGCTGGACGACAAGTCGAACGACGTGCAGTCCATCGCCGTCAAGTGTCTGGGCATCCTCGTGACCAAAGTGCAGGTCACGCAGGTGGCGGACATCTGCGCCAAGCTCTGCGACCTCATCCTCAACGGCAAGCCGGAGCTGCGGGACATCTACTCGATCGGGCTCAAGACCATCGTGGCCGACGTGTCGCAACCCACGGGGGCGTCCATCGCCACCGGCGTCTGCACGCGGCTGCTGACGGGGCTGGGCAAGGACAAGGACGCTGCAGTGAAAGCCGAGACGCTCGACATCCTCACGGACCTGCTGCGTCGCTTCGGCTACGATGTCGCCACTGAGCACGCGACCATCATGGAGCTGCTGATGGTGCAGCTCACGGACGAGTCGCCTCTTGTGCGCAAACGTGCCACGGCTTGCGTCGGGTCGCTGGGCGTCATGGCGTCGGATGTGCTGGTGAGCCGCCTGGTGGAGCACCTGATCAAGGGCATCCAGGGGTCGACGGACTCAGCCAACGTGCGCACGCTGATCCAGACGATCGGCATGCTCTCGCGCACTGCTGGCCACCGTCTTGGACAGCACCTGGACGCGGTGATCCGCATCTTGGTGCAGTTTTGCGGAGATCCGGAGGACGAGTCGCTGCAAAACGAGGACTCGGACGAGCTGCGTGGGAACTGCTTCCAGGCGTTTGAATCGTTTGTGATCCGCTGCCACAACGAGATCACACCGCACGTGGAAGCTATTCTGAAGCTGGTGATGCAGTTCATATCTTACGACCCGAACTACAACTATGTTGACTCTGCCGACGAGGACGAAGACATGGAGGAAGAAGAGGAGGAGTACAGCGACGAAGAAGGCGACTACAGTGATGACGACGACATCAGCTGGAAGGTCCGTCGCGCTAGTCTTCGCGTTTTGACCGCGATTATCACTACCAGACCGGAGCTTTTGGAGCAGCTCTACATTCACTGTGCCCAGCCTCTGATTTCGCGCTTTAAAGAGCGCGAAGAGAACGTTCGGATTGACGTGTTTGCAGTGTTTGCGGAGCTTCTTCGCGCGACGCGTAAGACCCTTCCGAGCTCAAACGGAACCAGTTCCTTCCATCCACCCACGTCGAACGGGTGCATTACTCAGCTGGAGCAGCGCTTAAATGCGATTGTAGTTGGAGCCAACAAGCAGTTCGGAACGAAGGCCTCAGTTCCGTCGCGCTGTGCTGTGGTCGCGATGCTAAGCGAGCTCGCAATGGTGGAGCATGGAAAGCTTGGGGACTACATCGGACGTTTGATGCCGAATATTCTCAATGCTGTGGAGGACAAGCATTCGGACCTGAAGCTGGATGCACTGCTCTTCCTTCGATTACTCATTGATACACACACAGTGGAGCCGTTCCGACCGCACGTTGAGTCAATTGTAAAGGTTGCCGTGCAGTGCGCAAAGGGAGATTGGTATAAGACAGTCGCAAAGGCACTGGGCTTGATCAAATCTCTTGTCCGTATAATCCGCACTGATGACGGAGACTTGACGTACAAGCCGTACGCGGTACCCTTTTTCGAAGCCGTACTGCCTAGCTTGAAGGTTCATGACATTGATCAAGAGATCAAGGAAGCAGCTATTAGCAGCATTGGGGAAATCGTTGCTGTGCTTGGTGCGTAATAACCATGCTAGAGCACTACCATTTCTTTGTTGAGCTAACGTGCTGATATTGTGACTAGGTGACGAGCTTGGACCTCGTGTGGGTGAAGTTTACCCGCTGCTTATGGAACGTCTGAACAACGAAATTACGCGCGTCCAAAGTATCAAGGCTATCGGAGTCATTGCTCGCTCGAAGCTTAACCTGGATATGTCGCCTATTCTCGTGGAGTGCACCCAGACTCTAGCCCAACTGCTGCGTCAGCAGTCTCGCACGTTGAAGCAAGCCACACTGGCTACCCTAAATGATCTGGTTGTTCACAAGGGTGCTAGTATGCCCGAGACTCTGCACTGTGAAGTCATGCTGGAAATTTCGTTGCTTCTTGTGGATGCGGATCTTCAGTTGTGCCGCATGAGTATCACGCTGGTGTCGAACTCGCTTCATGTGTGCCCTCATGTTGCCACCACTGATGCTCTCTTGCAAAACGCTCAAGTGAAGGCTCTTGAACTGTGCCACAGCTCCATGCTTCAGGGCCCCACGCTGGATGCCCTGAAGGGTCTTTTCGCGCAGCTGACACAGTTGAACTCTCCGGGCAGTAGCTTCGGTGAGCTGTTTAAGGCGCTGATGGCTACACCATCTGAAGAATCGAAGCACTCTGTGCTAAACATTGCTCGGTGCGTTGCTGGTACGTGTGTGGCTACGACCGAACAGAATCGCAAGGTGGCTTTTGCGAAGTTTGTTGGCGATATCACCCAAACGGAGTCCGAAAAGAATCGAGTATTGGCGCTTTACTGTTTGGGCGAGTTTGGCCGCAAGATTAAGCTTGCTGGGTACCCTGATGTGAAGGAAATCATTCTAAATTGCTTCAACAATGCGGGCGAAGAAGTGAAGGCAGCTGCCGCGTATTCTCTCGGCAGCATTTGCGTTGGGAACATGGAAGAATATCTGGATACCATCATGGTAAAGTTGGAGCAAGGAGAAAACTCCTATCTTCTGCTGACGTCGCTGCGCGAAGTCATCTCCGATCACGCAGCAAAACCCGACCACGGCTTCGCGATGTATGTAGACCGTGTACTTCCGGTTCTGCAGAAGATGAGCTCCCGCCAAGAGGAAGGGGTCCGTAACATGGTTGGTGAATGCATGGGAAAGCTTGCTGTGACGGACAGTGCCAAGATCATGCCCATTGTGACGGAGCTGTGTGGATCTGCGGACGTGTGGTCGCGCTGGACCGCCGTCACAAGCCTCAAGTACGCCATGACGACAACGGCCCAAGAGCCGGCTGTCACTGCGATCTTCGCTCACATTGACCCCTTCTTGGCTGCTCTTGAAGACGAAGACCTGCACGTTCGTAGGGCTGCCCTGTTGGTCCTCAATACGGCCGCTCACCACCACGCGCACTATCTGGTGCCGTATGTTCGTGAACGCATCTTCCCCGTGCTGCTGAAAGCAACCGAGATCAAGTTGGAGCGCGTGGTGGACCTTGGTCCGTTCAAGCACAAGGTGGACGATGGCCTCCCTCTTCGTAAGGCTGCGTACTCGTGCGTGGATACCCTGATTCAGGTGCTGCCGCAGCAGTTGGATATCACCTTGTTCTTCGACCAGCTTAAACGAGGCTTGGGAGACCAGGACGACATCCAAATGCTCAGCCACCAAATCTTGATTAAGATTTGCTACGTTCAGCCTGGCAGTATCGTGGGCGCGTTGGATTCGTTGACAGATCCGCTAGAGAAGACGATCAACAAAAAGGTGAAGGAGGATCAGGTTGGCCCTGAAGTGGAGCGCGTGAAAAATCTCATTCGCAGTGCATTGCGTGCGCTCGATGCCATCAGCGCTGTGCGTGACGCGGACTCCCACCCGAGACTGAACACCGTCATGGAAAACGCAAAGAAGAACAAAATGTTGGGTCCGCTGCTGGAAACCATTCGCGCTGAGCGCACGAGTAACTGAAGAGGCAAGGACTGAGCGCCTTGGATGGAATAGTGCGTGAATTGACTCCAGCAATAACGTCCAAGCTAAGATGGTTTTTGCATGATTTGTTTTTTTGCTGTCGAGGGTTATCATAGTTCATCGCTTGGTGTTCTCATATCTTTGGATTTCGTTGTGTCCGTGATTTGAGTTTGTAGACGAGGATGCTGCCGCTTCGTGTGTGGATGTTTGTTATGCTTGGAGTCTTTGTCAGGTCTGTTCGCGGTTTTCTTACGCTGACGCTTGTTTGTTCCCTTCTTGTGGCGCTTGTGACGTCCATGCTTCTTATTTTTACGTCCAGCTGAGAAGGCCTTGCCATTCCACTCGTACTCTTGTACGTCGTGCTGGTCATCGAGAAATCGCATGACATCCTCGACGAAAATTCCCTTCTGCAGCCCGACGAGCAACTTTGCATCGGCGACTTCGTAGATGTTGACATCGACCCCTCCATTCCACAGCATCTGCAGTACGAGCAACGATAGGTCAGTAACCTTTACGTGGTGGTCAATCCACGTGTCTTACCTCTTTCCATCGTGATGCAACGTCAGGGAGGGGTTCTCGGCGTCGACCGCCTTTTTCCTTCATCGTCACGAATATCATTTGGGGGCCAAGTGCCTTTGCTTCCTGCTCGTTCCTGGCACGGAGGTACTACGTATTAAGCATTTTTGGCAGCAAGAACTTCACGCTTTGTTTTGCTCTGGTCAGTATGTCACTCACTTGTCCTGCAGCTGCCTGTAGTGCTCGTCCCCCTCCGTTCGCAGCTCCTCTTCAGCATCGCCAGCCTCCCACGCCTTATCCAGAGCGTCATAGTCGATTGTCTTCGCTCGGCCGCACTCAAGACAGGGAACAGCAGCGAGGAGAAGACACAGCAGCAACAGGAGAGATCTCTGCATTCGCAACGGTATCAACCGACGTCGAGGTGGATATGACTCTTCGGTAAGATTTTCCAGGAGGCTGATCACTTGGCTGGAGTTACGTCCCAGGCTGCTATTTCCGGTTCATGACGTGTGTGAAGGTGTTGAGGTCAAAATGGAGCACGCTCCATGGCGCCACTACCCATCGTTGGACGTCGTGGACACCAGGACCACACTACCGAGGATCGAGTTGAAGTGATTGAAATGAGCTGCAGCCTCGGAGACCAGCTTCATCAGCATGGCCAGGAACGCTCTCCGTTGAGCAACCCACCAGCCAATTGCGTCGGGTTCTGCCTCGGTCAAGTGCTGCACCCAAGCCTGTTTTCTTCGGGACGAGCAGAACGCTCCTGAGCTTCAGGTAATCGATTCGACTACAAACATTTGGAGAGATTTGCCTTGAACTAACTTAGTTTGCAAGTCTCTAGAGTGCACAGCATACCTCTTCGCGCACAAGCTTCTCCACCCTGGAAAAATCTTCTTGCTGCGAGGCAATCACGAAACACGTGCTGTAAATGGTCTCGAGGCGCACTACGGTTCAGGATGCTTGCTTGCGCAATGCAAGACCCGGTTTGGGGCTAGTGAAGGTGGTGTTGTCTAGCATCAGCTTAACAACGCATTCGACCGTCTGCCCGTCGCTGCGGTCATTGACAACGATGTTTTCTGCGTGCACGGTGGAATTCCGCGTCCGATCGAAGGAAGCGAAGACATACTCGAGACCATCGCCAAATTACCGAAGGCAGCATCGTTGGACACCTTGGACACTACGTACTACGCTGATAAACCGCAGCTCTCCATGATCGCAGACATGATTTGGGGTGACCCCGTGCGAAATGAAGGAGTGTTGGGTCGAAATGACTTGGTCAGCAACTGGAGGCTGGACTCGCGAGGATTCGGGAAGAGTCCACGCGGAGGCGTTGCGGAGCTCGAGCAATTGACACGTTTCTCGGAAAGTATGGTTTCTCACGCATATTACGAGCTCACGAGGCCACTCGCGAGGGTTTGTCCTTTAGCAACTCGGCACGCGTGATCACTGTGTTCTCTACGTCAAAAGACCACGGTATGGGCGACGATGCAAGTTGCGGCTGTGTCCTCGTGGACAACCAGCACTTGCGCTTCTTCAATCGAGCAAGAAGTACAGGCAGGAACCACCGACAGCTGCAATTCAGACGGACCAGCGGCTCGTCCTGGATCAGCCGCCTATCAAGTGGACTCTCACCTAGCAACTTCGCTAGCGGCTCGGGGTCACAATATCGACAGCGCGGATGTCAGGACGGCGATGGCGATGATACCGACGACGAGAGCGAGGAATCCAGCCGCAGTAGTTCGTTGAGAATCAGCAACCTTGATCATGATGGACTCGCTACCCACGACTTCAACCAGAGCAGTGCCGAGGACAACAACCAAGCGGATGATGATTAGCTCACGTAAGCTCACAAAAACCCACACATACAGAAACAGATGAAACATTTCATCAAGTGTGCCAACGTGTGATTTCTCAATCTAAGTTCTCGGTCGGCAGGGAATCAAATATGAACAGAACAGCGCGCCGCGGCGTTCGCCACTGCAGTTCTACATGTAGCATCTAATGAGCTATAAACTGTCGCGAGTAGTTACTCGTCGGCCTTGGCAGGCTCCTTGTCGGCCAACTTGAGCTGCTTACGCACACGCATCTTGAAGTCCGAGATTTCGCCCTGGTACACCTTGATGGACTGGTTCTCAACGAGCCAAATCTCCTTGGCGACCTGCGAGATCAATCGCATGTCGTGACTAACCAGCAGCATGCCACCCTTGAAGTTGTTAATGGCGCGAGCCAGCGCATCGATAGACTCCATATCCAAGTGGTTCGTAGGCTCATCAAGCAGCAGCATGTGAGCGTTCTGCTGGGCCATGTACGCGAACACCACACGACTCTTCTGTCCGTCGGACAGTTGGCCCATGATCTGTGTCTGCACATCACCGGTGATGCCGTATCGTCCCAGGTAGGTGCGGACCTCCTCGACAGACTTGGTCTGGAACAACGAACGGAAGTACTCAAGCGGTGCCTTGGTCAGGTCCAGCACATCAACGAAGTGCTGGCTGAAGCGAGCGATACGCAGCTTGCTGTGCGGCCGAACATTACCCGCAACCGGAACCAGGTCTCCTGTGATCAGCTTCAGCAGCGTGGTCTTACCGGTACCGTTGGCGCCGACAAGAGCGACGCGTGAGTCCAAGTCCAGGCCCATCTCCACGCCAGAATACAGCAAGGGGCAGTTCGGGTAGCCAAACGACACATTCTGGAACATAAGCACCGGAGGCGGCAGCGGCTCCGGGTTGGGGAACTTGAAGTCACCAGTGGCCTCCGACTCGACCTTCTCCGTGAGTCCGTCACGAACCATCTTCGCCAGCGTCTTCTCCTTACTCTGAGCCTGACGAGCCAGCTTGGCGGAACCGTGACCGAAACGGGCAATGTACTCCTTCATGTGCTTGATCTGGTCCTGCTCCCAGTTGTAACGCTTCATCTGGTTCTCCTCCTTTTCAGCCTTGGTGCGCACGTACGTGTCGTAGTTACCATTGTAGTACTCAAGCTTCCTGTTGGTGAGGTCGATGATGTTCGTGCAGACCTCGTTCATGAACTCCTGCGAGTGCGAAATCATGAGCAGAATCTTCTTCCAGCGAGACAGGTAGTCCTCAAGCCAGACGACAGCCTCCATGTCCAAGTGGTTGGTGGGCTCATCGAGCAGCAACAGGGTGGGCTGGATGAACAAAGCACGGGCCAGGGCGATACGCATACGCCAACCGCCGGAGAACTCCTTGGTCTTCTTTTCCATCATGGCGTCCGAAAACGTCAGACCCGACAGAATCTGACGGGCGCGGACCTCGGCCGTGGCCGCATCCATGTCGTCAAGACGCTCGTAGATGTCCGTGAGACGGTCCGAGATGGCCTCGCTGTCCTCCTCGCTGATGGACTCGTCGGTCATCTGCTCCGAGAGCTCGTCGGCCTCGGCCTGCAGCTTGTTGCGCTCCTTGTCGACGGACAGCACGGCCTCGAGCGCCGTCATTTCACTTGCCTCGATCTCGTGCTTGAGGTGGTAAATGTCGATGCTGTCCGGGATGGGGATGCCGCGCGCGCCCAGCACGTTCATGAACGTGGACTTACCCGACCCGTTACGGCCGATGAGACCGTAGCGACGGCCGAAGTTGAGCGAGATGTCGCACTCCTCCATGAGCACCTTGCCGAAGTACGTGATGCTGAAGTTGAGCACGTTGATGTCCTTGAAGTTCTTGTGCACCGAGCGCACGTTGTGCGAGCAGGTGGCGATGATGCCCTCCTCGGCGAGGCGGTCGGCCATCGACATGTTCTCGAGCGCCTCGGCCTTATCGGCCGCCTTCTTCTCCTCGGCGGCCTTCTTGCGCGACTCCTTCTTGCCCTTGCGCTCCTTCTTCACGCGCGGTTCCTTCTTCTCGCGGGCCATGGCTGTTACTTGATTGCTGCTTGAGATCTGGAAGAGCTGTTCACCAAAACCACCAATACCAAAGTGAGCCAAACAAATGCGTGGCGCTGGGGATGATAAAACCTCGTCAAGGGTAAAACCTTGCAGAACTGTAAGAACCAATTCTCATGTGGCGCCCAAACCTATCCAAATAGAACTGAGTGTGGATTAGGAGAACGCATACCCTGTTCGAAACCGTTATATCTTGATTCCGGGAAATGATTGGTTGTATCGACGCGACAGACGTGGTGTAGCCATCTCTCCCATTTGACCCACACGATCCATTGCTGCGACCTGCGGGGGAGCACATGGCACTTGGCGGCTGCTGCATCGTGCTGCAATATATTCTCGGTAAAGATCTCTTTGCTCCGCAAGACTGCTCGATGGTCAACTTGAATGCAGCGATCGCGCCGCTACGTCGAGTACGATGCCACAGGCAGCCCGAACTCGTCTGTGGCGCGAGCAGTCCGGCTGGAGTCTAATGAGCCCGAGGGCACGGCGGGCAGCTCGTGGTGCTGTGCTGGCGCGAGGTAGGACGGCGCCTGCTCTGCGTCTTCTCCCAGGGTCTCTTCCTCGGCCCACTCCTCCTCGAGTCCCTCCAGCTCTGCCTCCAACTCGTCTTCGTCGATCTCGTCGCCGATACTACAAGCAATGATACAAACTGCGGTCAGACGAGCTTTGACGATTGCAGCAGATTTGCGTTGCATGCATGCAATTTCTGTGAGCACGTACCCGTAAGAGCGACCCATGAGCTCCTGGATCTCGTTCATGTCCTCCATCAAGTCTGCCATGTCATCTTGCACGTCCTGCAGCACGCAATAGGCAAATAGGAGAAGCCATCAATAACCCATTAACCATGTCAGCGTCTTCTACGAATTTGCTGCTTCCTGGACCCACCTCCAACTCCGAAATGTCGATTTTCTGCGTCTCCGCCTTCAGCTGCACCGCTGCGCTCTTCATCGCGGCCACTGTGGTGATTGTGTCTCTTGATGTGTCGATCGCAAACGCCGCCTACACGTTGTCCGAGCCCCGCAGCAGCCAACAGCAAATTATTAAAAAAAAACGAGTATACCTGACGCTCCCTCAACTCTCAAAGCCCCACCTGCTCGATATTAAACGACTGCGCCTGCAGTTTGTCTCGCTGCGCTTCGAACATTTTCTTGCGCTTGAGCGTCTGCATGGCTCGCTGCTTGATGGAGTTGACGGCGGGGCCTCGCGTCTTCTTCATCTGCTCTCGGTACTTGCGCAGCTCCTGGTCCAGCTTCTCGATCTGCGAGGGCGGCAGCCAGTTAGCGCCGATCGCGCCCCCAGGAAGCTACAGCCCCCGACAACGCACCTTCATGTCCAGGTCCGTGACCCGCGCGTCCACCCTGCCCCCGACATCGGAGATGTTGACGGGCGGCGCCTCGGGCTTCTTCTTGCCGAAAATGCGGTTCATCGGTTCCGGTTCCTGTTACGAAATGGTGGTGTAATCATTTCAGCACACATGTATCCATAAGTTGTTAGAGCATTTCCACCGGTCAAAGCTAAACCAAAGTTAAAAGTGGCCCACGCTGAATTCCGATCAATTTATACAGTTCGACAAAAGCCCGACCAAATCAAATTTGATCGCTATACAAAGATCAAGTGACGCCGACTATCCACTAGCTACATTTGACTTGCGGATAGCCCAAATTTGACCTTTTGCTAGCACCGATAATCAGCCTCCTGCACGATTTTATCGTGTAGCCCAAATTTAGTCGTACCGGTGGAAATGCTCTAAGAGCAAACTATTGAAGCAAAACACGGCCCAAACGCGGTTTATATTGTGGATGATTGCGAAGATACTAACGCGGCCCGTGGCTGGCTCGAAGCATTTTGTAGATCCCTCCGTGTTTGGCTTTGCCGAACGTGCGTGGCGGGGAGACCTACGGTAGATGCGCGTTAGTACCGCCCTGAAGCGACCAGCACATGTATGACATGCGCACTCACTCACCTTGGATACAGAGAGCTCCCCAGTCATCTCTGAAGGATACACAATGTGGAAGCGGGGGTTGTTAAGACAGCGAGCCTTCTTTCTTCAGGGAAGCAACGGGGACAGCTCGTACGGTACATACCTTCAGGGTTGTGCGCGTCTTCTACGAGAACGGGCTCCTGTTTCGCAGATTTATTCTTCAGTAGCAACGAGTAGATCCCGCCGTGTCTGGCCTTGCCTCGAACTTCTGGCAGCGCAGGGAGCGAGGACCTCGTTATCCGAGACGCAACTCTATCTGGCGCGTAATTCCTGTGGCTACGTGGGTTTGGCGTGGCAGCTCTAGCTGCAACTGCAGATGCCGAGGCTCGACGTTCTGGTCGTTGGACGCTCTTGGATTGTGCAAAGCGACGAGTCACTCCTGCTCTCGCCTGTGCATCGTCCAAAGTGGGAGAAGGTGGCTCAAGATCCCAGGCTAATGTGATCCCTGACCGAGTTTGCGAAGAAGGCGTGTCGGGCAGTGCCATGGGCGACGCCAAGCCGTAGTCATCGTCGGCTGATGACTGCCTGTGTGAAGGCGAAAACGATGGAACGAACGCTGTCGGCGGCACGAGATTCAGTGGCAAGGGCTTCCTAGGAGCCGGCATCTCCTTCACCCGGCGTCGTGGGGAGTGTTCTGGTCGAATCGACGCTGTGCTTCGAACGGCATTTTGCTCCTCCTCCTCGCTTTGCCACTGCTGGTTTTCGCCGTGAGGGCTCTGCATGGCCTGTATGTAGTGCGCAACACACAGGAGCAAACCTGAGTGAGTACTCTCGAGCGTTCAATGCACAAATGGTCCGCTCTCACCAGCAGCTCCAACGAGACGGAGTCAACGTCGGTCTCGTCCTCCCTTGCCGCGCATGCAGGCGCCTGGTTGCTCATAGGAGCAGCAACTGCAGTCACCGGCAGAACCAGGTCCAGCTCCAGATCCAGCAGCTCCTCGAGCGACGTCGGTCTGCGCGCATCTCGAGTCTCTGAAGCCTCGTCCCAGTCTGGCGAGTGCTGCTGCTGCAGGGGCGCGTGGACTTTGGACGGCTGGGCACTGGGCCCCGGGGCGTGCGCGTCCTCCTGGTTGCCGTCGTACTTCTCCAGCAGCCGTCGTCTCGGTGGAACAGCCTTGGTCATGGCTGCAGCTTCGTCACTGCGCGCTCGAAGTTGAACTCGCTACGCGGTCGCGTCGTTTCATGCGCTTTCGCGTGGCCACTTTTGCAATTTCCAATAGATTGGCAGTCAGTCAGTCGATCGCTCATTGCTGGCGACGATGGGGCTGCTGAGTATCCTCAAGAAGGTCAAGGAGAAGGAGAAGGAGATCCGCGTCCTCATGCTGTGCGTTGGGTGCTGTGGCCACGAAGAAAGGGAGCAGCAAGCTGGAGCTGACGCGGTGTTTTTTGTGGACAGAGGCCTGGACAATGCCGGCAAGACGACGATCCTCAAGAAATTTATGGGCCAGGACATCACGGAGATCTCGCCGACGCTGGGCTTCGACATCCAGACGCTCGAGTACAAGGAGTGAGTGGGGGGGGGGGCTGTGCTTGTGGATCTCGGGTGGACACGAATCCTGACTGTTGTCGTGCTGTGTGTCGCCGCCAGCTTCAAGTTGAACGTCTGGGACGTCGGTGGCCAGCAGACCATTCGCTCGTACTGGAGGAACTACTTTGAACAGGTTGGAGGACTTGGTACTGGTGGTGAGGACTGCGTGATGGTTGGAGCTGACACGGTGCGGTGCGGCAGACGGACGGCCTTGTGTGGGTGGTGGACAGCGCCGATCGACGGCGACTGGAGGACTGCAAGCGTGAGCTCGCCAGTCTGCTGACGCAAGAGGTGTGTGGCTTTCTCCCCAACTAGCTATTGCGGTGTATTATTTTGCTGATTGCGTGCCTGCTTCGCGGTGGTGGCTCTGCTTTGCCAGAAACTGGCGGGTGCTACTCTGCTCATCTTCGCCAACAAGCAGGACTTACCTGGTGCGCTTTCCTCCTCGGAGATTGCGGATGCGCTGGGGCTGCATGCCGCTCAATTTTCTTCTAGACACTGGAGCATCGTCTCCTGCAGCGCTGTCACGGGCGACGGCCTCGTAGACGGCATCGACTGGCTTGTGGCGGACATCGCCAGCCGCATCTTCCTGATGGAGTAGGTACAGTATGCGACTTACAAGCGTCAATAGCGCATCGAAGTTCCCTCTATCTTTAAATAATCCGATCTCACAGGCAGCACCGTCGCCAGGTTTTTCAGTGTCGAAGTAGCCAAGCGTAGCCAAGTGAAAGAAACTATGGGGCCGTCCAACGGCCTGTCGGCCGCCGACTCGAAGGCGCTGGCGTTCGACATGGGCGTGCGGCTGTGGCGCGTGGAGGTCGCTCTGACTGTGCGCAAGCTGCTGTCGC
>JAIKVD010000405.1:0-20317 GCA_024679075.1 Phytophthora uliginosa
CTGCGTTGTTGTTGCTGTGGGGCAGACGGCCAACCGCTGCTGGGCACGGACGGCGGGCCGGATCTGCTGCGGGAGGCGGGACTGCACAAGACGCTGGTGGACTTGGGCTGGTCCGTGGAGGAGACGGGCAACCTCAACTTCGTGGCGCCGTCCTTCAACGACCCCGCGCTGGACCCGCGCTACGGCAAAGCCAAGCAGTGCTTCCCTGGTCAGTGTTACGCGTACAGCTGCTCCCTTTCTCTAGTCGATAAGCAGCTGACTGTGGATTTGTTGGATGTTTTGGACAGTGGGCAATGGGACCAAGCAGCTCTACGAAGTCTTCAAGCAAAAGTCGGGGGAGGGGAAGTTCTGCTTGGTGCTGGGAGGTGACCACACCATTGGAGCTGGCTCGCTCGCTGGCTTGCTGTCGGTGCACCCGGACGCTGGAGTGATCTGGGTGGACGCTCATGCGGACATCAACACGCCCACGGACTCCGACTCGGGCAACATGCACGGCATGCCTATTGCGTTCCTCATGGACGGAATGGTGGACAGCTCGAAGGTCCCGGGCTTTGAGTGGCTCGTCAATGGCCCCACGCTGAAGCCCGACCAGCTCGTGTATGTCGGCTTGCGTGACGTGGACAAGTTTGAGCGTCGTGTCATTCGTGAGAAGGGGATCAAGGCGTTTACGATGCAGGATGTGGACCGCTACGGCATCGGCAAGACCATGGAGATGGCGCTCGACCACCTCTGCGGCAAGAAGCAGCGTCCGCTCCACATGAGCTACGACATTGACGCAGTGGATCCATTGGTGGCCCCGTCCACGGGCACGCGCGTGCGTGGTGGACTGACGTGGCGTGAGGCGCACTACGTTGCTGAAGCCGTGGCGGAGACCAACCTGCTAGTCGGTCTGGACATGGTTGAAGTCAACCCGACGCTGGCACCGGGAGACGGTGCCCAGATCACTGTGGACATGGCGCTGCTTCTCATCTCGTCGGCGCTTGGCAACCGGATTTTGTAAGGTGATGATAGCTGTGCTGTGGTCGTCCTTAAATTTCGCGAGGAGAGTGCACGCCACCGCGAGCATTAAAAGGCGCTTAAATTTTAAGCGCCACGATGTAGTCACAATGGATAAACATGAATAAACGCATTCTCACGGAAGCCAGTTGAGTGTGAGGTTCGACATGGCTTCCACTGCAAAAAAGAGGGGGTCTATGGCCCACTCGAATGAATCACCGTTTGTTTTTCTTCTTGGATCCGTGGTGAAGGTTTGCCTCGTCCAAAAATCCACCATCTTCCAGTACTTGCCGCGCGCACGCGTTGATATGTTTGAATCGGTCCGGACCAAGCTTGATTCCACCGTACCATCTCGTCACCACAACGGCCACGTTTTCAGCCTTCAGCAGCTCTAACAGGTTCGAAAGCTTGCTGCCAGCTCCGTGTTCTCCGTCCTCATCGTTGTCCTTGACAGTGAAGTCGCCAATGATGCGATAGGCCAGCATGTTGTGAATCGCCCGTTCAATCTTGCGGTCGTCCAGCAACAACGCAAGAAATGAGCGGACATCTTCAACGCACTTGACCGGGCACGCGTGCGCTATGAAAGTGCTTTTACGGTCGACAATTGCCGTTCCGTGAACAATGAGAGGAGCGATCACTGCTTCACGCTCGACATCGCGCACCAACTGCGCTGTCCTTACCCGAGGACGTAGCGTTTGTGAATCCGACTCAAAGTATTCGACTGCATCAAGTCGTGTGTCGGCTGCAACCCCCTCGTCTTCACTGTCATTAGCCTCAGCATCTGCATCGGCATCGAGTTCTGCATTGGCATACTTCTCTCTGACGTATTCGATCCACTCGTAGAGGCACACCTGACCGCTCGAGCGCTCGAAGACCGCAGCCTGTAGCACCAGTCAAGTACAACAATGTCAGTAAATCTAAACAAACCCCTCCAAGATTTGCAGTTACCACCGCACCAGGTTATCAAGGATCTCGTCTCTCTGGGCGTTCGTCAGTCCGAACGACTCGTATACCTCAGCGACCGGGGGATCCTCGGACGGATATCCCTGCGGCAGGTGCACCAAAAGCACGATGGCATGAGGCCCCGGCACTGAGACGGTGAAAGACCTGGCCACCCCCGGCTGGTCCAGGTCGCTCTTGAGCTGGAACTCGTCCTCGAAGATGGACTGCACAATCGAATCAGTCTCAACCCAATGGTATCAGGTCAATAGCGGACGAAATACCTGCAAAACTTCGATTTCCTCGCTCTAAAACACATCAAAACGCACAGCACCAACACGACAACACCAAGGTAACGTTAATAACGGTGGGTAACCAGCTACTCCCGCAGTATTAGGCCTCCATTGCTGCCTAGATTCCTACCTGGAGCTCCTCGTTGTCCTCCATGACTAGCAAATTCGTAACTGGGTTTTTGTCCAATCCGACGTCTTCCGTTACTTCCTTTCGTCCAATCACCGAGTGACGCAGGCAGCTCCAGTCAGTATTAGAGGACCCCAATGGAGACCAAGCGCAGCGCCGAGCTCCTCGGCCGCGACGCCCAGCGGAAGCGCCGCAAGCAGGTTAAGGCCGAGGCTAAGGACGGCGGCCAATGGGATCGATGCATGTTCAAAGTGGTGCGCAAGAATCGCTACTGCAACATCGCCAGGTACGAAGCTAGAGAATGTGTCAACGCGTGTCGAAATGATTGCAAACTTTGGCTGACGATGCTGGTGTTGCAGGGTCCCCGGCTCGCTGTTCTGCGGCAACCACCTGCCGGACAATGACGCGGCGGTGAGCAAGAAGTCGCAGAAGTTCAAGGCCGCCACCCGCCGCCGCGTGCCGTGTCCGGTGGACGCGTCGCACACGGCCTACGAGTTCGATCTGGCCAAGCACGTGCTGGTCTGCAACCGGGTCAAGGACGCCGACACCATGAAGAAGCTGCCGTACTACGACCACAACATCAACTCGGGCACCCACTGCACGGATAAATCGCCGGCTTCTAGTGATGCAGCAGACCAGGCAGTTGCTGCTGACAAGGAGGTGGAGGACAAGGAGCACACGGAGCCCTCCGTTCAGGAGCAGCAAGGAATTATTGACAAGCTGCTCGCCATTGACTTCGCAGATCTCCGGAGACGCATTGAGGCTGCGTATGATTCGTGTGTTGGGGAATTGGCGCTGGAGAAGCTGCACCATAAATGTTGCGACCAGCTTTTTGAAGAGAAAAAGAAGGCGGGCGCATCACAAAGCGTGCTACGGCACATCGAGCAGCAGGCCTCAATTATCGGGCATATGGAGCAGGTGAAGCTGCTGCAAGACTCGGACGCTGCTTTCGTGGAGCTTGGAGCTGGAAGAGGAATGTTGTCGTTGGCCCTGGCTCAGATGTTCCCGGACAGTCTCTACGTGTTGATTGATCGGGCGCATACGCGAGGCAAGGCGGATCGTTTCATCGGCGGTGACGGCAAGGGTGAAGAAGCTGCAAAGGACAGCTCCACTACGCTGCGCGCAAAGATTGATATTCGCCACCTGAACTTTGCAGGAATGCAGGAAATCCTGAACAAACCTGTCGTCTCCATGTCCAAACACTTGTGCGGTGTAGCCACGGATCTGTCGCTACGTGCTATCGCGCAAACGCTACCGGAGCGCGAGAGTGACCGCGTGGTTTCACTTGAAGGTGCGCCAAGCTCAGTCAGCTCTAACTTCCAGGGATTGGCGATTGCGCTTTGCTGCCATCACGTTTGCGCATGGGAGGACTACGTGAACCCTGCGTTCTTCCGGTCCCAAGGATTTACGCCCGAAGAGTTTCAGTTACTCACCAGTATGACGTCCTGGACTACTTGTGGCATGGGCCTCGAGGGCGACGCAGTGAAACACATTCTTGGCATCAGGTACGACCACTCATTACGTGTATATGGGTTCCTATGTTTTCCTGATCGGTTGGTTGTGATTGTAACTACAGCAAGGACGAGCGTGCAGTTCTGGGACGGAAATGCAAGCGCATCATAGATGCTGGTCGCGCAGCGTATCTGAAGCAGATGAAGCTGAAAACTCGTCTCGTCCACTATTGTGACACAAGGGACAGCCTTGAGAATTGCCTCCTGCTTGCCTGGCGATAACTTCAAATGCATTTTGTTATCATAGCGATTTTCGAGTCGCAGTTGGGACGACGAAATATCGCCTTGCAGGAAGTTAGGCTGCTCTACTAAGCTTGGGAGGTAGGTCAGGCCGTTGTTGCTGTTTCGAAATCTACACCTGAGAAATGTCTTCTGCTCGCATGGTGGTGCCGAAGCAAGGTAGCGCTTCACTTCTGATGGTTTCTTCTCGACACTAAAAAGTTGTGGTACTATAGCTTTTCGAAGCCTAACACAGAGAAAGAAATAATCCATTGATTTTATGTAAACTTCGTAGCTCAGTCTTTTTGGATGCCACGATCACTGTCGTCATAGTCTCTTCTCCGTTCGAATCCGCTTCACCAGATTTCAGAGCATTTACAATTTCTATGCCCTCTTGAATGTATTGAAGGGTGGCTTTGATAGCTTCATCGCCAGTATGCTCAAACATATCTTTCATACTTTGCTCTGTCACCTTCTGTTTGTCCTTGTTGTTTTGGAGAGCCCGCTCCAACTCGCTTGGCCTAATCTTTCCACGGGAAACCACAGTCTTTCGGACGAACAGCACGATACGCAGCTCGCACACCATATCCCAGCAAATACTTGACACGCGGTTTGCAAGTTTTAAGTTGGCTGCCTTCCTGTAACTTTCTTTACTTACTTGATCGTAGGCGTCCAATACGATAGCTAGCATCATGTTCATCAGCACGATCCCGACAACGATCATGTAGCTCCAGTAGAAGGCAACTGAGAAAGGAACATCCTTGATCGAGTCGAAATTGAACTGACCGAAAAGCATGTTAATGCAGGACGCCATTGAATTCACTAGTGACGAGAATTCCTTCGCACGATCACCGAAAATCATCGAGCCGATAATTGTGAATCCCGTAAAGATCACAATGAACACAACGAAGAAGGCACCAAACTGCGTTAATGCGCTGGCTACAGTGCGGGTGAGGATGTTGAGCTGTGGGTGGAATCGGAATCGGTTGAGAATCTGGAGACAGAGCAGAGCGATCACGACTGCGCCAACCACACGAAGAGCTTCGGTGTAATGGGCGATCGCTTTGAGATCGCCAATGACACTGATGAGCGAACTGATGGCCTCTGCACTCCCTTCTTCATTAACGTTGAATGGGTCCGCGTAAGTCGAGATGGACTCTTGGAAATCCGTGTTATGTAGCAGGCCTACGATGGTGGCCCAGACAGCGTAAAATACACAGAGAACTACTTCAACGCTGAATAGGCTGAACACGCGAGTGATCATGTCACGACGGGACGGACGGCTCTCCTTGTATCGCCACTTCAAGACTCGAGACATTGCCCAAATGTTCGACGCAGCCATACAGATCCAAACGAGAACGTCACTTGCATAAGAGCTTTGATCTCCGTAAGGAGCGGAAATTGTTGGTCTTGCCAACGCTGTTGGGGTGACATAACCGCCTTGGTTGAGAGTCAGCGTTAATTCTGTGACCACGTATCCCTCGAGCTCACCATTGTATGTCAACACTGAAATCACCGCTTTGTCCGTCGAGTTGTTGATCCAGGTGTCGTCAGCTTTCCACTCAGCTAGAGCTTGAGATGCCTCCGTTGCATTGAAGGATAGAAATACGATGTAGCGGAAGTCGGAGACCGGGTCTTCATGGCACTCTTTGTACAAATCGTACAGATAGTTATCTGGAGTGCAATCGGTGCTCGCCCTTTGAATTACTTGAAGCACGACTCCACCTAGAGCCTTGTTAAAAAGACCTATGCGAGCATAGTCTTCCGGATCCAGGTCGTAGCCGTTCTGGTCTTGGGTCACGAATACCGAGGGCACAAACGAGTTGTTCAGCCAGTCGAAGGCGTCACTGAGTTGGCCAATATTGAAAAACTTCATCGGTGAACTTCTGGTAACTGCATCGCCGCCAGACGTAGCTAGTATCGAGTAAACTGCGTAAGCTTCATCATACATCCGGGAGGTCGGAATGTGAGTGAACAGCACGGACGTAAAGAACCCAAGGTAAATAGCTGAGAATATGATTCTGCCCACAGATTGTAGAATCGATTTGTCGTGGGCCAGAGCTGCGCGCACGTCTTCAAGTGAAAACTCGCTTGCTTTCGTCATCATCTTCATTTGTCCGCTTTCGATGTCTCCCGCTGCATCGGCATCCGCGACTCGTCCCGCCATCTTGTTTTGCCCCGGTGCAGATCAACGTTTCTGCTGCGAGGCTGGATTAGATATCTGTAAGTGAGGCTGATGAGAGGCGTAGTTTCTACAGGGCGGTTGCTGTTGTGGCTAATTTCAGTGATCACATTCACCGTTAGATTCAAGTGTAGATGAAACTACAGCTCTGTCGCATCTTTTAAGAGACTGTTCGTGCAGAAGCAGCAGCAGCGTATGTGCTCGTCATTCCTTGAAATCGTCGCTTCGGAGCAAAACACACAAATGTACCTCTTAAAGCCTTAAAACCAGCTACCGCAGGGTTGAGAGGAGAGAATCGGTTTCGATCCAAACGAAGACTCTAAAATCGCGTGTTACCCCCAAGCAAGGGAGAGGTTCCAAAGCAGTAGTTCGTGTCACAGTCGTCGGCACCTTCAGCTAAACACTTTCTAAATGTGTTGCACAACAGGCGTCCCATGCTCATCTTCGCTGCAATGTTTTTTAAACGTCAACGATGATACAACAAATTAGTCGACAAAAATATGCCTATGGATACCGAGAATGATCCACGTGCCGAGCTAGAATTTCTCTGCGTCGCAATAAGGTAGCTCATAGCGCAAAAATCTACACACGACCTGAACGTGCGTGAATGAGATAGGGTGTTTCTGTCTTAGGTTTCTACTCTTCCTTGGAATCCTTTTCTCCGGATTTCAGAGCATTCACAATGACGATGCCCTGCTCGATGTGCTCAAGGGTGGCTTGGAACTCCTCGCCGCTGACACCAGGAAACAACGACTTCATCACCTCGGGCGTCAAGGTTGTGTGAGGGTAGTCCTGCAGCTTTTCCTGAAGAACCCACTCCAGCAGATGTGGTCTGATCTTACCTCGGGATACAACGGTGCCTCGAGAGAACAGCCGTATGTGCCCCTCACACACCACGTCCCAGCAAATCGAAATGACGCGGTTCGCGAGCGTTAAGTTGGACGACTTCTTGTAGCTATCACTGCTTACTTGTTCATAGGCATCAAGCACAATAGCGAGCATCATGTTCATCAGCACGATGCTCACAACAACCATGTAGATCCAGTAGAAGGCGACGGAAAATTGGAGATCCTTGATCGATGTGAAGTCGAACTGGCCGAAGAGCATATTGATGCAAGACGCCATCGAGTTATCCAGCCGGGAGAACTCCTTCGCTCCATCACCAAAGATCATCGAGCCGATAATTGTGAACGTTGTGAATATCACAATGAAAACCACGAAGAAGGCACCGAACTGCTTCAGTGCGTTGCCTACGGTACGGGTGAGGATGTTGAGCTGCGGGTGGAACCGGAATCGGTTGAGAATCTGGAGACCGATCAGAGCGATCACGACGGCGCCAACGACACGAAGAGCTGCAGTGTAATGGGCGATTGCCCTGAGGTTGTCGATTACGTAGTTGAGAGATGCAATATCGTCTTCAGTTCCTTCAGTATTAATGGCGTATGGGTCTGCGAGCTTCCAAAGCGATTCTTCAAAGTCGTAGTCTTCTAGCAGACTCACAATGATAGCCCAGATAATGTAAAACACGCCCATTGCAAATTCGACGACAAACAGGCCAAACAAGCGAGTTGCCATTCGCCTTCGAGACGGACGGTTCTCCTTCAGCCGCCACTGCGCAACGCAAGAACCGGCCCACGTCAGAGCCATAGCCATCCAGATCCAAACGAGAACATCGCTCGCATACGAGTTTTGCTTTCCGTAAGGAATCGAAAGCGTTGGTCTAGTCGACGCTGTCGGGGTGATGTAGCCACCTTGATGAAACTTCAGTGACAACTCTGTGACCACGTACCCCTCGAGCTCGCCATTGTAGGTCAGCACTGAAATCACCACTTTGTCCGTGGAGTTGTCAATCCAATTGGCGGCCTTCCACTCGGCGAGACCTTGCAGTGCCTCGGTCGCATTGAGGCTGAAAATCAGCATGTACGAGTTGTACTCGCTCGGAAGTCCTTCGTATACATGGCAGACCGGGTACACCTGAAAGAGAGACCCACTTGCGCCGCAATCGACAGGCGTCATACTGTAGACTTCAATCAGTACGCCCCCAAGCCCTTTATTTGTGAGACCTATGCGAGCGTAGTCTTCCGAGGACAGGTCGTAGCCATTCACGTCTTGAGTCACGAATACGGTCGGTACAAACGCGGTGTTCAGCCAGTCGAAGACGTCGCTGAGTTGTCCAATGTTGAAGAACTTTATGGGCGAGTTGGAGGTAATCGCGTCGCCACCGGACGTCGCTAGTATCGAGGAAACTGCGTACGCTTGTTCATACAACCGCGAGGTCGGGATGTGAGTGAACAGCACGGACGCGAAAAACGCAAAGTAGACCACCGAGTAAATGATTCTGCCGACAGAGCGCACGATGGTTTTGTCGTGGTCAAGTGCTTTGCGTGCGTCCCTGACTGTGATTTCAGGCAGCGTCGAATTTACGGGCGCCTCCCCGACCTCGACGTCGCCAACGTTGGTCGCCTCCATCGTGAACGAAGTCTTCCTGAAGCCGACGACCTATAGAAGCTTGCTCCTGAGAGGGAACTGGAAAATCGGGAAGTGTGGGGCTTGCATTACGGTGGTTGCTGCTGTCTTTCATCTTTCAATAGCGCTAACACGAATCCGTTTCGGCTCGTTCGCATGGTTTTGAATAGCGAGTGCTGGAGGGGGTTCACACAGCACGTCCCACCTCTGGATTTTAGCAACGGGACTGCACAACACCAGCAGCAGCGCCCCATCTCAGGTCATGTGCACACTTCAACCAATGTAGCCATCTCCGCATAAGTACGATTGCCACTTTTCCTCGCCTGTTTGTGGTATAATCCCTAATTGTGGCATTCCGCCATCATGGGCAGCGACGCCAAGGCCAAGTCGAACAAGCGCCTCCACGAGGACGAGGGCGACGCTGACGAGCGCAACGGGGGCGCCAACGTGCAGCCGCTGGACGTGATTTCCATGCAGCAGCTGCTGGAGTCCATGGGCGCCGACAAGTACGAGCCGCGCGTCGTGGCGCAGCTGCAGGAGTTCGTGCACCGTACGTGCCGTGCCGTACCGCTCCCCAAAAAGAATTTACAATAGCTCCTGGTATTATTACAATAGTAAATATCATTTATATTTATACAATATTTTGGTGCTGCAGGCTACGTGACCGAGATCCTCGTGGACGCGCAGGAGTATTCCATGTACGCGGACAAGCAGGTGGGGGACAGACACACCCGGAGACTTAAAAGTAGAGGAACGAGGAGTGACGCTGCCATTTTTTTCTTTTCTGACAGACCATTGACCAGGACGACGTGCGGCTGGCCGTTTCGTCGAGATTGAACCACCATTACGCCCAAGTGCCGCCCCGAGATGTGGGTGGATGCTTTTTTTTTTGTGTATTTGGCTGCAGAGTCGACTAGACTAATGATGAGGTTGTGTTGTGTTGCAGGTGATGATGGAGCTGGCGGACAAGCGCAACAGTATTCCGCTGCCGCCGATCTCGAACGAGTACGGCGTGCGACTTCCGCCGCTTCAGCACCAACTGGTCACGAAGGAGAGCGACCGACAGGACCCGGTACGTCACTGGTGATTGAAGCTGATTGGAGGTGTAGACCTCGCGGCTAACTTTTGTTGCTTGCGGCCATTCTTGTTGCGGTACTGCAGAAAACGCCGAACACGCCTCGTCTTGGTGACGCTGCAGGGTTTGGAGCTGGGATTAGAGGCGACGTGGCGCGGCCGCCCATGCATCCGCGCATCGAGGGATCGCGCAACAAGAAATTCTCTCGCAGCCCCATCCCAATTAACCTTAACCCGAACATGTAAGGCGCACGAACTCATGCTCGCTTTACAACTGTTGTTTCGGTTTGATGCGGCGATTGGCGACCGAAGGGGAGGTTCCTCGATAGTGCTCGTGCTAATTCAGCACGGCAATCGTGGCTTGGTGCACAAGACCTGATAAATTTAGCTGGATAAATCGCATTGGACCTGAACGAGCCTAGTTTGGCTTGTCTGCAGCTGTGATCAGCCTCGGTGAGATTTCCAACGCCGTGCAGCCATGCCGCCTTCTCGATCCGGTTCTATGATTCCACCTCAACGACGATCTCGGTCGGCGTCCATGAGCTCACTTGCTCAAGTCGATTTGAACACACTCGACACTGAGCTGGTTCTGGTCGGTAGATCCTTCTTGGCGACTGTACCTTCGTTGTATTGCTGCTGACGCACTTGCCCCTCCAGGATTATGCGAGAAAAGTGATGCACCTTCAACTGCTGCGAGCTACTCCACCGGTAGGTAGCCACCGAGATAACACAGGAGTCGTCGGAACAGAAACAAACTCATTCAACTGTTTTCCTTGTTCTAGGAAAAGATGGAAATGCTATTTGCTTTATCACAAAAGCTTCTGAAGTACGCATATTCACTCTTTGATCCGAAAGCTTGTGCTAATTCCCATTCTGTCTTCCAGGTGGCTCCTCGAGGACCGCGACCAATCTCAAAAACGTAAACGAAGAACTCTTGTGTTAATTAAGCGGGGAACACACGTACTGACCTACTGATGTTATTGCGACAGAGCTTGAGAAAGAACGATGGAACCTGCTGCATTCGACCCCTGCCTGCCGAACCGATGCAGCTATTTGCCCTCTGTAAGTAAGCATTCGCACTTGTGACGAAACGTTAGTGAACTACTTACACCGCTCACTTTATCACATCTTACACTTGATGCCCCTAGAAACATCCAGAAACTACTCCCCGAAAGCGCAGCAGCCAGCCCACCCAAAACACTCGATACGCCTAGTGTTGCTTCGCGAATACTGGCGTCGGCTGTAGCTCCAATGCCATCTACTGTGGAGCCAATTATTCCGTCAGACGTCAAGTTAGCCACCACATCCACTGCACCTGCACAGATCCAGTATATCAACGACAGTTCAGCCATCCGACCACCAGAAGCTGCTATGATGCCGATCGGACTGAATCAGATAGGCTCCTTGCAATCCGTCACAGAGAACGAACCATTCACAGAATCGGTGGCCAACGTAGTCGTCCCCGCAACACAGCAAGTTCTGGTGCCTCAAGAACCGGTGCCATTTTGTCCGCCAAAAAAGCCTGATGCACTGGAGGTGTATCTACAGGTCCAGCGCTCAGTTATCTGCATGCAAAAATATGCTCGGGGCTTTATGGTACGTTCCAATACTTGAAGCTGGTTCTATATCAACGCAAAAAACTGAGGGATCACAAACTGTTCCATTCTGTAGGCACGAAGGCGGTTCTTTCGGGCACTGGAGGAGCTTTTGCAAGGCCGCGCGTAGTACAGAACGATTGTAAGCCGTACTGACAGGGGCGATCTCCTGTGCTCAACACTCCAAACAGTAGCGGCAGAACGAAGTGTTAATCACTATATCTGAACACCGGCGTTGAAGATGAGCACCCACGTGAGCTTTGAGAGATGAAAATAACATTTACTGTAGCACATCACCGCAAGAACTTGACTCGATGCAGAATTGCATCAGTGTCACGAGGCACTCGCATGGCCGCAAAGTCGCCGCGCGCTACGGCAGCGTCAACGGCTGAGCGATCAATACTCTCTTCAGCCATCAGGCTCACAAGCAGAAGATCGTCGTCGGGCGACCACATACCCGATGGTGAAGCACCCTTCAGGAATTCTCTTGCCATGCCAATGTCTCCACTGCAGTAGTATAGCGCGTGAACCACACACGGCATCTCCTGATGCGTCTCAAGCTGGAGACCAGCAATGATCTCATCGGTTTCGGGGTCCGTCGCAAACTCGACTTCCGTCTCCCTTGGTTGCTGCTCTTCACCATCAACAAGGTCGTCGTCCTGCACTAAAATCTCCGTAGGAACATCACTGGCATGCGATACACTGGCAACGGATTCGGTGCTGGTTGGGCTTGATTGATCCCGAGAAGGAGCTTCTGGTTGCGGGGTCGAGTGAAAGAGTGCCTGAAAGTACGCCCTCTTCAGAGGATCCGTGACCAGCTCAGTCCACGCACTTCGGGAGAATACTCCATGGGCACCACCAGCTTCTCCACTCTTGCTTTCTGCATCGCTTTCTTGGTACGACGAGCTTGTCTCCGTATCCACGCTGCTCGACGTGCTCCGCTTCCGTTTCTGCTGTCTACTACGCTGACGTCCTCCAGGTGGCGAACTCGTAGCTGGTGTGGTTGGGTCTGCTCGGGCTGTCGGCGTCGTCTGCTCGGGAGTTGCTGCCTGTCTCCGACTCGCAGAAGACAGCGGCGTTCTCACTGCAGCCTTCCCCTTCAACTGCGCTCTAATTAGTGCCTACACCAACCACAGAGCACCAGGTCAGAGCCCTCTACCCCCCACATCTCTCAGTACCTCTCTGTCTGTCTCTCTCACCGCCGCCTTGGCCAGAATGTCTCGCTGCTCCTTGGGCGTCTTGGTCCTCAGCTGCTTCCGGAAATGCTCGTGCATGCTCTGCGACGAGTGGCTTGTGACCTTCTCGTGCGCTGCCAGCACCCACACGCTCTGAGGGACCGAGTGCATGCTCTGCCAGCCGCGCAGCTTGGCGAAGTGCAGCATGCGCGCGTCGTCCTCGACCGAGTACGCGACTTTGCGCTTGCCGTACCCTCCGTCGCCCGCCAAGCTGCTTCGCCCAGTGAACAGCGACCCCGAGTACCGCGCGGGGTCCTGCAGCGTCCCAGACGCTACCGAGTCCACGATGTACTCGGTGGAGACCCACTCCGGCCGCCGCGAGTCCAGCTGGTCGTAGTCCACGACCTGCGTGGAGTCCGCAGGAGATTCAGACACGACCCCACCGTGCTGCTCGATGACGCGGCCCAGCTCGGCTGCGTCATGGGGGGACAGCGTGCGCGTGAGGTAGAACTGCAGACCCCGGAAGAGCGCGGGTGGCGCCATTCTAATGCGCTTCAACAATAGGGTTAATTAGGTTTTGAGTGACTGCTAGGGCTTGTCCCCCTGTTCTATTTGCCTGTTTTGTTGTTGTGCTTTTCTGCCTGCAGGGGATACCGGTATATCGGTACTTGTGCGAAGTCAACATAAAAATACATAAAATACTTGGTAATACCGATATTAATAAAACATATTTTTATATTGATACCGGTATTACCAAGTATTAACCGGGCAAAAACATGTTTTAGTGTTTGTTTTTCAACTTCAATTGTGTGAAAAGGCGCCAACGATCCGCGATGGCGATGCAGGTTTGACGCACCGCCCACAAAGGTCGACGGCCTGGCGCGTGTACATCACGTGTTGTGCTTACAATTTGGTGTTTACTTCTATATTTCAGTCCTTTCATGTCGATTTCCTGGCCGAAGCCATCTACGAGCCTCGAGACGCCTTTGTGTATGCGGCTTCACTCAACCAAGTGGAAGTAGTGAGACGCTGGTTGGTTTACCGCGGTGACTCCAGCTCCTAACGTTAGACCTACATATTAATGCATTGTTGTCGCTTGTTGTCAGGATCGTAAAGAAGTTGAATATCAATGAGCTCGACAAGGACGGGAATCACGCACTGTATATGGCTGCTCAGAACGAAAGCCTCGAGGTGCTGCAGCTGCTGCTAACGAGTGGGGCTAACGTGGACCAGCAACAAGGAGATGTGCGGTTATGTTTGCTATTGCCATTTTCTAACGTTAGTATCGCTTGCTGAAGGTGTTGCAATCAATGGCAGGGCAAAACGGCGCTGCACGCAGCCTGCACGTGGGGGCGAATTGATGCTGCACGAATGCTTTTAGCTAACCAAGCAAACGTCGGGTCGCATGACAACGACGTAAGGTTTGCCAAGTCCTTAGATATTGCACTAGTAGCTGATGCTTTTGTTTCGCAGGGACAAGTTCCGCTGCACTGTGCTTGCCGAAATGGACACGAGGAACTCGTGCGACTACTGCTCGATTCGGGAGTGGATCTCTTTGTTGCCGACGATATTGGTGCCACACCAATTGACGTTGCGCGAGACTGGCAACGCTTGGACATTCTTGATATGCTTGCAGGTGAATGAATATGCGCAGAGCATTGTGCATAATTGCTTGCGGATATGAGTTTTCTAAGCATTCATGTGATGCACCTACACGATATTCAGCCTATCGCGCCAATGAATTCCTCGAGGCTAACCGAGAACGCGTCGAGTTAGCGGTAAATGGTCTAAGTAACCAAGTAGAGCTTCCTCAAGGCGTTCGGGACATCATTGCTGACTATTTGTGCTAACCAAGCGCTGCTACAGCGAAGATATCAAGCTGAATCGTGGTTCGAAGCAATACAGTTGCGTATAGTTTGACTGGAGTATTATTTTGAAGGTTACTTCATTCTTGTACGCAACAAGCCCATTTGTACTATTCGCATAACTCCTATTCCTCGCGAGCTTTCGGCACGACGCCAATTTCTAGAAGCCTACTCCCTCTTGTCCAGGCGCACCTCAATCAGACGGCCTTCTATTTCCAACCCGTTCAAGCGCTCTGCAGTATCATAAACCGATGAAGATCAGTAAATCAAACACGCTGTTCCTCTCGCAACGCAGAGATTCACTTACCGATTGCTTGCCACGCGTCCGCAGCATTCGTGTAGCGAATGATACCAAAACTACGCGAGCGTCCATCAGGGTATTCCGCAATGTCGGCACGCTCCACGTCACCCACAGTTCGGAAAAGGTCCTTCAGCTGCTGCCAGTTCGTGTCCCACGGGAGCTACGAAACAGAAAATGTTATGAGCTTGTCAGAACCAACATTCCAAACGGCATCCATCACAGCGAAAGTCACTCACGTTGCCGACGTAGAGCTGACGGCCTTCGCCGCTTCCACGAGAAGCAGCAGCGCGCTTGGCGAACTTGGAAATGCTGCCGCCCTCGGGTTCCCTGTCCTCGCGCACGAAGATGAGTCGGCCCTCCAGCTCGGTGTTGTTCAGCTCAGCGATAGCCTGGGTGGCTTCCTCCTGGGTGGCGTACTCCACCAGACCGCAGCCTTTCGAGCGGCCATTAGCCTCCTCCAGCACTAATCGCAACACCAACGCTCAGCTACCAGTTCAAGCAGCCCCACACGAAATCTCTGTCGAGGTCTCACCGTCCGCATGCACCACAGTACCCGCCTTCTTCATGTGGTCCTTGAGCTCTTGCCACTTGACGTTCCACGAGAGGTTGCCCACGTACACACGGAAGCCGCGCTTGGGCTTAGCCGCCGAGACCGTCTGCGCCTCACGGTCCTCACGCACGAAGATCTTGCGTCCGCCCAGCTCCGTGTCGTTAAGCGTGTCGATGGCGTTCTGCGCTGCCTCCTCCGTCGCGTACGTGACGATACCGCACCCCTGCAACAGCCAGTCAGCCACGCTCCAGCAGATAATTCCAGTCGATGGACGACGCGCACCTTGGAGCGGCCGTTCGACTCGAGCACCGTGGCGAGCTCCACGGGCCCTGCGGCCTGCATGTGGTCCTTCAGGTCCTGCCACTTGACGCTCCAGGACAAGTTGCCCACGTACACGCGGCAGCCCACGGGCGCCGCCTGCTCCTGCTCCATGTCCACGTCGTCGTCTTCCCCTACGCAAAAGTCAGTCAGTCAGTCACAACCTCTCGCTGTTGCTGCTGCTGCTGCGTACCGTGACGCGCGTGTCTGGCCGGGTACGGACTGGACTGCGCGAGGCGCTCGGCGCGTTTCCTGCTCATCAGCGCAGCACCCGTCAGTGTCCTCCACCCTCGCAGCCTACAGAGCCACGCCAGCCCTCCACCCACGTACTCTTGGCTTTGCCCACCGCGTTGGCGGCGGCGTCCGCCTTGCGCTCCTGCGCGATCTGGTCCAGCGTCATGTCCAGCTTCTTCTCCGTGTCGTCCGACGCCACTGAATCAGACTCTGATCCCTTTTGCTTGTCACTTGGCCACGTAAATAGCGGATTATAGTGGAGACAAGTGAATCGGTTTGGACAGGAAGATCGTGGACATAAAACGTGTGCGGTAGCTGCTCATTGGCGCAAAAAGGTCCGCCGTCGGATTGAGGCGAATGATTGGTGAGAAAAGCATTTTTTTAAAAATGTGCTTTTTTGACAAGAAAAGCAGAGCACTTCAACTTGGCGTTGCCAAGTCGGTGATGGCCGAGCGCAATTCCTCGATGAGCTCGCAGATCTCGAGCACCTTCGGGTCTTGATTTGCTCTAGTTGTCAATTCCTTCTCCAGCGCCGTCGCCGCATCTTCCAGCGGCTGGTACAAATTGCTGTTAATGCAAAGACAGAATTGTCAAGTCAAGCGACCACAGAAGTTTGGGTGGGATGGTCCTTACCCGAGAGCTTCCAAAGCTGTCACGTGGGTGATATCTGCATCGCACGCATCACACTTAGCTTTGCATTTAGTGTCATTCATTCAGTGCTGGACGTACCGTTGGCCGATGCCACGCTCGGCGGCCGCACAGCTTCTTGTGGTGTGACGCTGGTGTCGCCTTTAGCAGCGCCATACCCGCTCGTAAAGTTACTCAGGGACACATCAACTGGAATTCGGTCGACGTGTTCAGGAATGTTTGCTGGGCTTACGACCGCTGCACTGTATCCCGCGGTAAACGCGCTCATGGACTGGTTCATTGACACATCTGACGGGGATTCAGCATCAATTTTCACTTCACCGCCGTAGCCTGCTGTGAAGGCACTCAAGGACGAGGCTACACTTGCATCCGTGGGCACGCTGCGCTGCACAAATTCCGCATCTTCTTGAGGGGGTTGAGAAGAGGCCTTGAACCCCATCGTGAACGAGCTGAGAGAAGCGTCCACCTCCAGCGTCGACGAGTCATTTGGTCGACCTTCAATATCAACTGAATCACCAACGTGCCGACGTGTTTGCGGGCCGTAGCCATGGATATGCATACTCAAGGATGCTGATACTTGCTCGCTCACTGGGGGTGGCATCGGTTCTTGGTTGTTCAGTACGTTCAGAGCTTGGTTCACCAAGTCGTAAGTAAACTTATCGGCATCTTCATCACTGCTACTGATGCCTTCAGTCACTTCCGTCAGAGGCAACCCATTAGAGCTCATTACCGACGTTGAAAGAGTAGATGTCGGGTCACCGCCACTGCTTCCTACGGTCTTTGGGGGTGTTCCAATTGGATCCCCCGTTTCGCCTAAAGTATCTTTGACATTTACAGTGGTTTCTTTGGTCAGCGCTTTTGGAGCTGGAATCCCCGATGACTTGAACGTGTTGGAACTGAGAGATTTTGGCAACGTGGGCGAAGGCAGCGTCAGACCATTGTCGTTGTTCATCTGTGAAGCTTTCGGTCTTTTTGGAGATGGGGTCGTTGTATTTTCGTGCCTTGATTGCGCTGTGGGTGTTGTTTTCTGAGGCAGTTTAAGCAAACCCAACTGACTCAATCGGGTGTTCATAGCAGCCACAGCGTTAGCCGTATCCATCTGCCTCTTGCGTTTTTCCAACTGCTCGCGCTCCAATGCGAGTGAGCTTGACATTTTCGGGTTTGCATCTAACATCTCGACAGACAAGTCTGTCAGCTTGTCCGCGCTAGGAATCTTGACAGACAACGAGGTCACTGCATCCGAGACTTCCAAACATGCACCATTGCTACGATCTCCCTGTGTTTCTATCTGCTGGAAGCCCATTTCGTTTTCTGGATCATTCACAATGGTAGCATCATCGTTCGTTGGCAACGAAGCCGCTACCTGGTTGCCCCATTTTCCATGAACGACTTCTTTACAATTAACTGCTTCGGCCACCGCCGAACCTGCTCCTGGTGCAGTCTTTGCCCACTCTGGTGTTTGCAGCCGATCAATCAAAAGAGTACCATTGTTAGACGGCACGTTCGGTGGAGATTTCAACTCGGCGCTACCAGCGTCATTAATCACATGGATCGTTGGTTTCGCTGACGCTCTGATCCGCATCCAGTCCTCCATGGGGATGCCCGCCATCGGTCCAGGAACTGCTACACCGGTTCCTTTCCATTTTGGGGGTGATCTCTTCGGAACACGCGTTGGTGTTGTCTTCTCTTTCTCGATTATATCTGAAGTATGCGTGAGGGTAGTCATAGGAGGAGCACGCTTGTTCAATCCAAAAATTGGAGGTGCTGGAGGCGGCAGAGCAGATGTCTGATCCCCAACAATTGTTTCTCGCGAGGGGGCTGGAATTGGCCGTTGGATGTCCATGATTCGTGGCAACCTCGCCTTGATTTCGGTCTGAATATCATCAGCGAGTCGCCAAACAAATATACAACCATCGTTGCTTGCCGAAAGCAATCGCCGACAGTCTGGTGTAAATTTCAGTGCTGTGACTGCTTCTCCGTGGCCTGTACCTGTTGCTAGCGTTTCTCCAGTAGCCATATCGACAATGTGAATCGTTTTATCGGCTAGGGATCCACTCATGGCCACGCAGTAATTAGCGGGACAAAGCGCAATATGATGCTGCTCTCCGACCATAAGTGAACTTTGTTGCTGCCCAGTACTAGTGTTGAGAACTTCCAGCTTATTGGTACAGCACGCCACAGCCGTGTCGGTATCGGGAAGCAAAACTGTGTCAAATACTTTTGGATCGGTGATAGGCAACACGTTGGACTCAACCACTTCGCCCTTGGCATCAAGTTTAGATATTGAAACAGCGTTGTCAGCCCCACAGCTTAAGAGCGTTCTTCCATCACGGGATAATGATACTGTTGTAACAGCAGCGGAATGGCTCTCCAATGTGCTTAGGACAGCATGCCCTCTTTGACAATCATACAATTGGATTAATCGGTCTTTTCCTCCAGACGCCATGAACATAGCGCCATCAGCGCTTAGGCCACTGTACGCAAGGCAGTTCACCTTGGAGCTATGGGCCCCAATTCGAATGACAGATTTCTCAAACGGCACAGGTACCACCACAACGTTTCCGTCTTGGTCTCCCGAGGCGATTTCTCTTTGGTCCGAACGAACGGCAACAGCTCTAAATCCCTTGTTCCGCCCCAGCTCTGTTGGTGGTGAATGCACACTATAGCTAGCTTCATGAGAGCATGTCCCTCCTAGCACGACGCAGTGTTCGTCTTCAAAGTCTCGCTCATGATCATTGTAAATTATCCGAAGCATTTCCTGGCTATAAGGATTTTTCCATAACTCGTGCTCCAACACATCAGCGGGTTCGAATCGATTCGACTTCACTGGTCGTCGATGCAATTCCAGATGCCACAGACGGACAGTATTGTCATCTGAGCAAGTAACAAACGTTCCGGTCGGGATATTATCAGCAGACACCCCTCCAGATGAGCTTCCATCACTGTATACCAGTTTCCCCTTTGTATTGACGCCCCGCACAGAGCCGGCCACCTGTAAGTCACGAATTCCTCCGCTATGATACAGGAATGATCGCTCAATTGTGACTGCATCTGGATTCGTCGTGCCGTAGATGAAAATGCTCCGATCGCTGTAGAATACAATCACATGGGAGCCAGTGATGCGGGTGGCGATCGCTGCCGGATACCGAAAAGGTTCCGCTGGATAGAGAATACTAGATGACGGGGTGCGATTCGGTGGGTCATTCGCGGCACCAAAAGCCGGAGGAAAGGGTAGCGTCGCACGGTACTCCAGCGTCGACGGACTAAATAATCGCACAACTCCACTTGATCCGCCTACCGCCACATAGGACTCCGTAACAGAGATCGCATTTCCGCGATTCGACTCCAACGACACTAACCGTTCCATAATACCGGACGCTCCAAAGCAGCAGAGTGTTCCGTCCGCAGTGACAGCGAATGTCTTGAGCTCACAGGTGCCAAAACCGCAGCCAACACCTGTAAACGTCGCGGACGTCTTCGCGTTCACCACGGCATCTCTATGCTGGAGCTCTGGGAGGTCGTTCACGTGCAGTCCAGTCACCAGAAACGACCCCTTCTCATCAAGGAACCAGTACTACACACAGAAGAAAAAGAAGAAAACGTTAGCCCAACCCCAATTAAGCTGTCAACACAACTGTCCAATCTCCACCCCACCTTGAAGTGTTTCTCTCCGACGGTGACGAAGAAGTTGCCCGCTTGGCAGAAGTCCGCGTCCAGGATCTTGTCCTCCACGACGGCGCAGCCCACAGCCGCGACCTCCAGGCGTCGCGCCGCGTCCTTCCTCTTCATCTTGAGCTCCCAGGCGTAGACGTGCTGGTCATGCA
>JAIKVD010000406.1:0-20262 GCA_024679075.1 Phytophthora uliginosa
CAGCCTGAGCCTGTCACGATCTCCGATAAGGCCGCGGTGAAGTTCAAACCTCAGATCCACATCACGAACGGATGCCACCCGTACCCTGCGGTGAACGAAGCCGGAGAGACTAGCGGTGGTCTCAAGACGAAGGGTGCCCCTAGCGCTGGATGCAAGGGCTCCGGATGGGGATCGCAAGTCTACGGGCGCTCCACCTGGTTCCGTGGTGTCTGGGCCATCATGTACTCGTGGTACTTCCCCAAGGATTCGCCGTCGACGGGTCTGGGCCACCGCCACGACTGGGAGCACGTCATTGTGTGGATCGACAACCCGGACCTCGAGAACCCCAAGATCTTGGCCGTGACGCCGTCGGCGCACAGTGGCTACTCCAAGTACGCTCCTCCGAAGGCGGACATAATTGATGGTACGAGCGTCAAGGTCAACTACGAGAGCCAGTGGCCCGTCAACCACGCCACTGATGTGACCTCGCAGGGCGGAGACTTCCAGGACCTGATCACGTGGGGGCAGATGTCCGAGAACGCTCGGCGTGCACTCAACTCGGTGGGCTGGGGCAAGGCGAACACGCCCTTCAGCGACGGCAACTTCGAGAATAAGCTGGCCAAGGCTTGTCCCTTTACGAACTAGAAATCCTATGTGTGCGGTTGCAGCACTTCGGTTTTCGTCCATGTCAATACCAATACCCCTTTGCAAAGCGCAAAGTATTATATTTCTTATAAGGTGTTACCTGAATTCTTGATCTTAACTCACCAAAACCCTGGCCGGAAGTGGGTAGCACGGTGTAGCCCTTTCAATGAGCCTTAGATTTGCTTCGCATGATCAAACACGTCAGTTTTGTCCTGGCTCGCGTCCGTTATCGGTCGGTAGTTTCATGAAATCCAACGTCCCAAGCTCGGCGGGCGGCCAAAGTTCGATAGGACTGAACGAGAATGGGCTGCTGCTCCAATACGGAGCAGGTGGGCGTCAAGGATGGCGTTGCCTTGCAGGGGGTGGCGCCTGCCAACTCTCGGAAATGTCGGGACGTGCTCTGCGTGTTGCTATTCGCGGTTTTCTGGGTGGGCATGGTCGCCATTGCTGTCGTCGGCTTCATGCACGGCGAGCCCAAGCGACTTTTGTACGGCTCGGACTACAACGGCACCACTTGTGGCACTGGCAAGCACGAAAACCAGTCCCTGACGTTCTACCCGCGCATCACGCAGGACTTGGTGGAGCAGGCGTCCAACCCGTCGCTATCTCCCAAAGACTTTTCGTTCTATGGAATCTGCGTGGCGGGCTGCCTGGATGCTGGTACTTACATCTGCAACTACGAAGCGGAGGCTGAAATCCAAAGTGATTCGTCGCTAACGACTGATCAAGAACGAGAAAAGGAACGCAAGGCGAGAGCTACGAGTATCACGGTGCTTCCCAGCCATCGAGAGTGCTGGTTGGTGGCTCTACCAAGTGAACAAGTGTTCTACCGCTGCCTTCAGATCACGGAGACCAACTCGACGTCGGTGGAGAAGTGTGTGGTTCCCGGAGACGAACCAGAGTACTACGACCAAGTAAACGGTGTGAAGACACCAAACGACAAGTGCGAGATCAAACGAGTCGTGACCACTTCGGAAGCTGTGGGGCCCGCCCAGGATAACCCGCTGTATTCAACGCTCCAGACTGCTGGGGCTACGATCGGACGTGTTATTGGTGACTTGCAGGAGACCTGGCCAGTATTCCTTCTCTGCGGAGGTGTACTGGCGCTAGTGCTGGGGTTTGCATTTGTGGTTTTGCTGCGATTTTGCGCTGGATGCATCGTGTGGCTTACGTTGTGGAGCTTTGTGCTGCTGCTGCTACTGTTTGCACTAATGTTGAGCACCAAGGGAGGAATTATCGGCAGCTCCGAGCTCAGTGCGCTTACGTCGGAGATCGTGTCAGCAGCAGCGGCGGCTGGGGTGAATACAAGTGCAGTGAATGCCACAACGATTGTATTGCCGCAGACGATGCAAGCTAGTCAGGACAAGCAGAAAGCATACGCGGTAGCAGCGTACGTGTCGTACGCCTTGGCTGGCGTTGCTCTTCTACTAGTGTGCTTCTTCCAGAAGAAAATCCGCATCGCAGTCGGCATCGTGAAGGAGGCATCGTGTGCGCTGCAGAGCTTGCCGATGCTGGTGCTGTTCCCAATTATTCCGTTTATTATGCTGCTGCTTCTCTTCGCGTACGCCGCAATCGTCGGCGCGTACATCTACAGCTCGGGTGAAATGAAGCTGTCGTCGCTGGCTGGTGAGCTAGCAGAGCAAGCTGGGCAAACCGTGAGTAGTAATGCCACTACAACCTTGAACACGGTTAGCCCAGACCAAACCATGAAAATTCTGGTGGCGTATCACTTTTTCGGGTTTCTTTGGACGGCGCAGCTCATCAATGCCATCAGTATGTGCACCATCGCTGGCGCAGTGAGTCGCTACTACTGGAGTCGAAACAAAACCAGCGAGGAAATGGGGCGCTTCCCCGTGCTCGAGTCTTTCAAGAACTGCTTCCGCTTCCACTTCGGCTCACTGGCCTTCGGCGCTTTCATCATCGCGGTGGTCCAGTTCATCCGCGCTGCGTTGTTGTACCTGGACCACCAGACGCAGGACCTGCAGAAGTCGAATCTCGTGCTCAAGGTCGTGATGAAAGTCGTTCAGTGCTGCTTGTGGTGTCTGGAGAAGTGCCTCCGCTTTTTATCCAAGAACGCGTACATCGTCATCGCCATGAAGGGCCACAGCTTCTGCTCGTCGGCCAAGGACGCGTTCAAGGTCTTGCTGGGCAACATCGCGCAAGTAGGCGCCGTCTCCACCGTGACCTTCCTGCTCCTAGGCGCCGGCAAAGTGGCCGTCGCACTGAGCTGCGCCATCGCCACGTTCGCCTACTTGGAGAAGAACAGCGCCGACTACGGCGTGGGAGGAGTCCACGAGTTGTCGTCCCCTCTGGCGCCCATCCTGCTGTCGCTGCTGCTGGGCTGGTTCGTGGCCTCCACGCTGCTCGGAGTGTACGAGATGGCCATCGACACGATCCTCCTCTGCTTCTGCGAGGACCAGGAGCTCAACAAGGCATCGGGCCAGTACTTCATGAGCGACTCGCTCAAGAAGTTCGTGGCCAGCGTCCCCACCAGCCACAAGACCGGCCACGTCGAGTCTCCCTCCAGCGCCGACGTCCAGACCGACCACCCGTAAGCGTAGCAACCACCTCCCACTTCACACGTACATACAACCTGCATCAATGTCTCCACTCCAAGTTGAAGTTAGAGTCCTCTATAAAGGTCACTTCTTTCCTCATTCGTCAAAATGCTTCTTCCCATTATTAACCAATCCACATCATGTCCGTTATGGCAGCAGTATCAGTGCACTGTATCAACTTTGGTGGTTGATTGACTGTGAATTGTGCCATGGCGTTCCTGATGCGTGGGCGCCGCGCTGAGCTGGTGGTGGCGTCTGCCATGACTGCGTATCTCTTCCTCTGTCCCTTTGCAAAGGTCGAGGAGAGCTTCAACCTGCAGGCGACCCACGACCTGCTGGTCTTCGGACCGCGCAATGTGGACAAGTTCGACCATCTCGAGTTCCCGGGCGTGGTGCCGCGCACGTTCGTGGGCCCCTTGGCGGTGGCGGGCGCCAGTCGCCCCATTGTGTGGATGCTGCAGGTTCTGGGCGCGCACAAGTTGTGGCTGCAGGTGGCCGCTCGGTGGGTGCTCGGGATGATGACGCTAGGCGGTCTCGTCTTCTTCAGCGACGGCGTGGGGATGCGCTTCGGCCGCGACGCGAGTCGCTTCCTATTGTTAATGTGTGCCTGCCAGTTCCACCTGCTGTTCTACATGAGTAGAACGCTACCCAATGTGTATGCACTGGCGCTGGTGCTGTTCGCGCTGGGGTTCTACCTCCGGGTATGGTTGACTTGTGAGTTTTTTTTTATTTATTTGGAGAGGTCTAAGTTTTTTTTTTTGCGAAAAAAAAATGTGTTCAGGACAAGTGGCAGTGCTGTGTGTTCCTGTTCACGTTTGCCACTGTGGTGTTCCGAGGTGATACAGTGGTGCTGTTTGCGCCGTTGGTGCTGAATATGCTGCTGTCGCGTCGGGTTTCATTCCTCACGATGGTGTGGTGGGGACTGTCGGCGGGAGTGGTGTCGCTGGCATTGACAGTGCTGGTGGACTCGTACTTCTGGCAGCGTTGGCTCTGGTCTGAGGGCGAGGTGTTGTGGTTCAATACGGTGGAGAATAAGAGCAGCGAATGGGGGGTCAGCCCCCCATTGTGGTACTTTACGTCCGCACTGCCGCGTGCGTTACAGGCGACAGCTCTGCTGATCCCGCTCGGGCTCAGGTTTGTATTTTTCCACAAAGTTCAAGACTGAATTGCTGGAGTTGAGACTTAGCCGTGCTTTGCTTGTTGTTTCATGGCAGTACGCTTCTTCCAACGCTGCTGAAGAGCAGGTCGCTGCATGATATCGTTTGGTCGTTCAAGACGGCGCCGATAGTGGATTGGAGTGTGCTCTCGCTGGTTTGGCCCGTGTTCGTGTACTTAGGACTCTACTCGTTCCTCCCGCACAAGGAATTGCGCTTCATCTTCAACGCGATTCCGATTCTCAACATGGTGTCGGCCGTGGTAGGTGGTGCATTTTTGTCCAGAGGGTTGTAGCTGCCTTCACGAACTGGTTGATTCACAACGTGCTGTGTCAATGCTACAAAAGGGACTCGCCAAGCTCTACCGCAACAGAAGAAAGGTCAGTTGTTTTTCATCGTGGTATTATATGGGCAAACGTTCTGGCTAACATGCACGCGTGCGTGGCACAGGCGTTTTTACCGTTTGTTGGTGCAATTGGATGCATGCTGGTCACAGTTATTGGCACACTGTTCTTGCTTACAGCCGCCCAAATCAACTATCCAGGTAAGTTTATACTTACTGTACGTTTTCAGACGTCGTCGATTTTCGTCCCCTGACAATTTGGTTCCTAGGTGGCGAGGCCTTTGTGCGCCTGCACCAAATTGGATTGAACGAGCGTGCTTTACCTCGTACCGTGCACATCGATGTTTCCGCTGCCATGACGGGTGTGTCTCGATTCGGAGAGGAGTTCCCTGCCTGGAGGTGCGTACCCTGAGCGGGCGGATGCAGCTACTAAGCAAGTTCATGCACTTGTGGTTTCGTTGTACTAACCTGTATCATTTGCACTGAATAGATACTCGAAGGACGAGTCGTTGACTACCGTGGAGCAGTTAACGCAGTTTGACTACCTGCTGACAGCCAAGGACCCCACTCTGTTGGAAGATGCTTTCCAGTATATTGCTAGTTTTAAATCTTTCGCTGGAGTTGGGCTAGTCGACCACCGCATCACTCTGAAGACGAAGAAGCTGGTGTTTCTGATGCGCAACCGTGGTATAACTCCTGTTTAGAGCACAGGGCAGTATCCTCTTTGTGGTTTAGCCTTTGAATAAGAGCCACACAATGAGAAGAGGTTGATTTCCTTATCGTGATCTCACATGCAGCACCGCGACACTTTTTTCTTCCAAATGCTCAGACGTATTGCTTTTGCGATTAAGGTTTTCAGGTGGTATTCATGCTGAAGTACATCTTGACACAGTATACATCTTGACACAGTACAAGTATGCGCCACAGTGGTCCAGACACACTTTCAAACACGTTTTTATTACAAGCCATGAGTTACCCTAAACTACATGTAATGTATTTCAAGAGATCGGCTTCCCTTCCTGGCGTCGTGGTGAGGCGGCAGGATGAGGTGGATGCGGTTTTGAGTTTACTGTATTCGTGATGCCGCCTGCAAGCATAAAGTATCACATTCGCCGCCCCAGAAAAACATCACAACAACCGACATCACGACGATCGTTGGTTTAGCTTCCCAAATCGTCGAGAGCTTCACGAAGTTGACGAGTACAAGTACTTTTTTCATCCGGAAGTTGAAGTCTGAAGTTGAGACTTACTAATGAGCCGGAGACTGCTGGAATGAGTCACGAAGTCTGGGGTCTGGGGAGGGGCTTGCGGTCGTCGGTGTCGCGCAACTCGCGCTTAAGAGTCCGTAGAACGAAAACAACTGTAGTAGGTTTCGGGGCACTGCGATGGAAGTAATATCTGCCTCAAAGTACAAGTACAAGTACATGTACAAGTACATGTACATGTACTTTGAGACAGAGATTACTTCCATCGCAGTGCTCCGAAACCTACATGTACATGTACTTGCTGTCAGCGGCTCGAGTTCTGCTATAGCGCCAATATGACTCTCTGTCGGTCGCATTGGTTTCGCTACTTCTACGCTGTCCTAGTGCCAGCTTGGTGGCATTTATCCGTTGACGTCACCAGATGAGTGGGCTGGGCTTGCTCCTCCACTACAACAACATCAAAATCATCGACAGCCTATAGCCCCGACCTGAAATTTCGTCGTGAGAATCAGTCAAAACGCGACAGCAAATTATTGCAGAACTAAAACGAAATGCACGTTTCGATCCCGAGAACGTCCCGCTAAGTAAATAAAGCAATCAGACACATCGGCGTACCGAAATCCTTTTTTACCGTGTGGTGTGATCAGGATATGCAACCACCCTTTGCGATCTTAGAGAAACCTGCCTCTCAGACAGCAGGCTCTGAGAAATAAGCGCCAAGTTCTCTTTCCCACGCGCCAAGCAGCTGACCGCAGTCTGTGGGTTTGCGGGTGGTTCCATGACTTTTCCAGCCGATACATGTAGCTCGGCAGTGAACCTGCGATCCAATCCAGCCCTCGTTACTGGCGAAGTCGACGGAGGCAACGTCAGGAGGTCGTTAAGGGTTCACAACACGGACGATTCTGTTGAAGTCGATGGCGCTTTCGACCGAGGCGCTGAAGAGAGAGGATGGGACTTTCTTAAGATTAAGCCTTCCTATAAATTAGACCTCGAGAGTGCCTCAACAGCGAAATTGGACAAAATTCTGGGGAGCGAAAGCAAGAAACTGAAAGCATTCAACTACCTCAACGACAACGACATTAACCCACAGAAAGTGTACGTTCGCCTGGGGGGTCCGGACACTGCTAGCAATCCAACAAAGGAGCGCTTCTGGAAGGCGTATCTGGACTGGCACAGTCCTAGCAACTAGACAATAGAGCCATGAAGAGCCCAAGTTTGTCTAGACTACGTCGTGAAGGAAAACCACGACATCTACAGAACGTCCTAACCAGAACACAACATCAAAGAAAGAAAAAGCTGTAATAAGCCAATGAACGCCAAATTGAGGGCGATTCCACTCCAAAGACGTTTTTGATACCCCTAGAAGCCCCATTTTGCCCAAATGCGAAAATCATAGAAACTATCTATCTGGAATGGTAGGATTCAGCACGGCAACGGAGGTACTGTACATGTAAGAGAGCAATTCTTCTCATTTCTTGACGACATGCAACTGCAGTATTTAGCGTTCAAATAGCCTGGGTAGCCAATACGTCAACTTAACCGGCAAAAAATCAACACACAATTCGGACTCCATGGCCCTTTAGTCCAGTTGCCTCTTCAACTGGGTAACATACCCGACGAAACACAGGAACCGCAACACGTGTCTCGCGTTCTCCTCGCGCCGAGCATGACTCGTGCTCTCGTGAAGAGTCAAATCACAGCGAATAACCTCTTCCAGCTTAAACGGCTCGGCCCCACGGCCCCGAAGCCACTCCACCACTCTCGACTGGTCCGCCGAGCACTGGAACTGGACGTGCAGTTGCGACTTGAGTGCATCGTTCCCAAACATCTCGTCGAGGATGTACGTGTGCTTGCCGGTGTGAGTGATCACTCGCAGTGCCTGCTTCCGTTTTGGCTTCGGCTTTGGCGTCCTCTTCAACGCGTGGTGCGACGGCCGGCCATCACCAGCAGCGGTCTCCTCCTCACCTTCGTCAGTTCGGATGTGTGGGATTTCATCTGCACTCACCAACACAGCGACCGGGTTCACGCGATACGTGGCGTCCTTGAATATTTTCTCGTGTTTCAGTTTGAGTCTTGGATTCGTCAGATCCACCTCGAAACTCGTGCAAGAGGGAGATCTCTTCAGGTCGTGGAGTAAACCCAGACTGGCAAGGTCCTGCATGTCCTCAGTGCACAGATACTCCGGCAGCAAGTCGGCCTTCTCCAGCTCTTCAATCGCGTCGTGTACCGACTCCATGCATGCTGCCACGTGGTGCCGAATCGACCGTGTTTGGTTCCGATCGCCAGGGTACAGCTGCAGTCCCATCCGCCATTGTTTGTCACCCCACGCTAGCTGCTTCAAGGCCGAGAAGACCAAATCTTGACACGTCATTGACGCTAACTGGACCTCGAGCCACATCGAGTTCAGTCCCTGAGTTTCAACCTCAAACCATGCGCCTGCAGGGACATACGCGACGGAGCCAGGCTTCAGCATGTGTTCTTCTTGCTCTCCAGCCGCACCTCCGCTTCCGTTGACGTCAAAAACATGGAGGTCGTCTCCTGGCGGACCCAAGAATCCCAGCGCGTCCTTGTCCATTGAAGCCACGCGGTGAGCCTTGGCAACGTGAGCTGTCGCCTCCAGTAGCCATGAATCGGGGTGGAAGCAGTATAGCGGGTGCTCCACGTGGCCCATTTTCAGCTTCCAGAGCGACTTGCCGCCCAGCTGCAACACCACAGTCTCAGTGCGATGGAATCGCCAGTCCAGCAGCGTCCCTGCTTGCGGACAGCTCACCAAATGCGCCTTGTGTCCGTCCATTGCATACCCGAGACCCAATTCAGCGGCCAATGGCACGATAAAGTGTTCGGCGACGCTGCGAGGAGCTGGGAATCGCAGTGGAAGTTTCTTGAGATTGTGCGCCTTCGCTTTGGACACTGGTTCCAAAAGGTCCTGCCCCGTGCTGCGCTGAGCCCCTGGCTGCTTGACCCGAATCTGCACTATAGGACCGTCCACCTTTGTATCCACAGCGTCCAGCAGATCCTGCACGCGCAGGTGCCGCAAACCCGTGACATCGTCTCGAATCAACTCCTGGAACCGAGAAATAGGTCCATGTCCAGCAAAAACCGAGTGCTGAAAGGCGCCCTTCAGCTTCTTGGCCAGTGCTTCCGACCCCATCAACCGCACGATCGACTCAGCACTATTGAGGTTCAAAGCGGCTTCGGTCTTGACGTGTGGGGCTTCTGCAGGAGCCGGGGATAAAGGCGACGCTGGTTTTTCTTCGCTGTCGTCCACTTCGACGAGATTCGATACAGTTTGTTCCTGGCGTCCAAACGCGTCGCAGCTCATCAAGTGCCTGGCAGCAAGCCCACGGGAAGTAGTCACCGTCTTCTCACAATACTTGCAAGTCATGGACGGTGTAGCTGGCGATGAAGCGCCACTCGCACTAGCTCGGTCGAAGTGGTTCATCACTGCTTCATCGGGAAGTATCTTAACCGGGTACGTGAACTTCGGGGGCTCCATTTTGATCCGTGAGGACCGACGTAAAGGCGGCGATGGCTCCTCGTTACCAGAGGCACCAGTCTCAGCAGCACTGGCGCGGGACTTCTTTGGCTTCTTGACAGTTGCGCGTTTCGGCTTTGGAGTGGCAGCAACAGTTTTCGGGTGTCCATCAGCGTCCCCGTTGTCGTCACTTTGAGGGTCGTTGGGAGGAGCTGCGCGTTGCTTCCTCTTCCGCGACTTGGTCGATCTATTTGCCATCTTCGTCTTTAGCGTCGGGGTCGACGAATTCTTTGACTCGACACTTGGATCAGGCAGAGGTTCTGGATCTTTCAGCGGTGCTGGTGCTCGTGCTGCATTGTCTCCGAGTGGTTGCTCTTGCTCTTGTTGCGGCTCAGGATCGTCGCTCCTCTCGTCATCCGCTTCACGCGCTGTGTCTCCACTTTGTGGAGTCTCACTCACAACTTCGTCGTTCTCGGACGTAGATGGAATCTTTGCGCTGGGTTTCTCCTCCTCCTCGTCAATCTGTTCGTCACTCTCGTTGTGCAGCTTCTCCACTTCGCTCTCCACTTTCGACTCCTCCGCGGTGTCGAGCAAGTCGCTGGGACGAGGAGTACAGTCGCCACTAGTCGATACGCAGCCGCTGCTGCCGTCTGCCAGGCCTTCAGGTTCTGCTGATCCAAGCGTCGACGAAGTCACGCGATCAATCACTGCAGAGGAAGGGCTCGGAGTGACAGCCATGAGCTCATTGTCCTGCTGCCCCTCATCTGTAGCTGCAACGGCATGCGAACCCTTCTTGACGACAGTTGTGTCGGTGTGGTGCTCCACATCCACATTCTCCACGGCAGCAGGCGCGTCCTGGATCGGCGACGATTCCATCTCCTTCTCCTCCTCGTCGTCTTCACTCACCAGTGGGGACTTTGGCACGTGCGTTGCGTCCTCTTGCTGCTCTGCGCTGTTAGCTTTCGTCGCTTCGTCCCCCCCAAAGTCGTCGCTGGACTCACTCGCAACCGTGGAATTCACCGCGGGGATGTAGTCGAAGCTGTTGTCGACCTCCTCGTCAAATTCGTCCTCGTCATCCGCACGGTAGTCACGCTCTTCACCGGAAGGCAGCGCCGGGAAGTGCATGGGAGGCGGCGAGTCCGCCCCCATTCCAGCCGCACTCATCTTTCTCAGGTACTGCATCGCCGTCGCCGCCAAACTCCGGCCGCCCTCGAGCGGCAGCTTGTCTTGGTCCGGAATCCTGCCCTTGGCCTCTTGGGCGAGCAAAACGACAACTGGCTGGGAGAAGACGAGAGAAAACCGAGTCGCGGGACAAGACGGCGAGCGACGGGAGACCGAGCCTACAACATCAAGTCAAACCCTTCATAGCATTTTTAAATATTGCACATCAAAACACCAAGAACCTCCTCGTCACTCCTCGCTGAACTCCGTCCACTCCATGTCGAGCACGGCGGACAGCGCCGCCTCCATCTCCGCCTTGTGCGTGTACAACGGCAGCTCGACGCGGTTGAAGCACGTGTGCACCTTGGGGAAGCCGCGCGTTTGGTTGGGCAACGGCCGCAACGAAAAGGGGCAAATGCGGCCGTCGTAGCTCGTCAAGCCCTTGAAGCCCTGCACGGGCACGCGCGAGGACCCCGTGGAGAACTGCAGGAACCGCGCGCGCTCGTCCTCCGAGAAGCCTCTCAGCACCTCCCAGAACCAGTCGACGACCAGCGGGGCGTCTCCGAAGCTGGGCGCCACCACCGTGTTGCGCTTCCAGTCGAGCAGGTCGATCTCAGGTAACCCGCAGAGCACGAGCTCCAATTCTTGGTAGTCGAACACCAGCAGCGCTTCTTGCGGGATCACCTCGAACAGGCCGAGCGACAGCGCCTGCAACTGCGGCGCGTAGCGGTCCAGCATGAGATAGCGGAGTTTCAGGTGCAGGAACTCGGTCTTATTGGCGTCGGTAACAGCTTTGTCCCGTCCATCGGGCACCAAGTCCACCGTAACCACTTCGTCATCAGCACGTAACTCTGTAACGGAAAAGGTGAGTTCGAGGGCGTCCACGCCGTCATTCTCACGGATCCACATCATGCTGGTGTACACCTCCGGGTCGACGTACTGCAAGTCGGAAAAGGTGATGGGCGTACCCAAAAAATGCTTGAGAATGGGTAAACACAGTCGCGCCTGCATCGTTTGGCCTTCCAGCAGCGCGCGGCCGAGCAAGCGCCCGATTCCCCTAAAATAGAGCAAATGGTCGGCTGTGCAGTCTTCAGAGTGCGGGTTGATGGCCACGGCTTGCGTGTGGCGGTGGCAAGTCATAAAGAGACCCAATTCGTCGTCCAATAAGCGCCCAAATAAGATGGAGAACCATTCTCGTTGTAGCCCGCCGGCGTCGATTCCCGCCTCTCCCACGAACTCAATTCGCAGCGGGAAATGGATATGTTCCGGTTGGATACCCAAAAGTTGCTCCATACTCTCCACGAGAATGTGTTCGCGGTGCACGCGCAATTTGATGCGGCCTTCCTCCCAGGGCCGCAGCAACGCACCCATTCTCTCTAAAAACCAGGCGTATTTTTTGGGAAATGGCAACCTGGAAACTCGGTCCAGCAACTCCAATTCCCTCGCGCTGAGCTTGTACCCACTTAGCGTTTCCGCGGCGTCGAGTTGCGAGGCTTCGGCAAACGTGAAGCGCCCGGCGTCCCCCATCACGGAGGACTGTCTCACCATGTGCGTAACGAAGCCCACGGAGACGCGGTGGCCCCCCTGGTTAGCACCAGTGGTGTTAACCACGGTGAGGCGCCGTGTCGCAGCGGCAACATCCGCGCGGGTCCAAAAGGCCGATTCTCCATCTTCGCCGAGGCAACGGACCCATTCTTTCCGTCGTCTGGCGTATTTTTGCCGTGGGTTTAAGGTAGAGAGACGGAGAGGCCGCAAACTTGCCCTTGTGCCGGCACTTAGTACCGACGACCGTTGCGTGGAGAGAGAGGGGCGAGCCAACATTGTCACGGAACTGGCGGAGCTGAGCCGCTCGTCTCTCCCGGCGATGGAGAGCTTCAGCCGCGGCAACTCCTCTCTATCCGAGACTTGGCGAGCGTATTTTGCGTTCTTTGTGCCGCACAAGACGCACGTGGGGCGGTCCGCAGTGTTGCTGAAGTCGCATACGGAGCACTTCCAGCGCTCGGCGTGGGCCTCGCCACGCTCCAGGTCCAACCTTGTGATGGTCTCTTGCTCTTGCAGCAACATCCTAACATTGGCAAGAAGATAGATATGCCGGCGGTTATGGTAAAGTTTTAACACTAGCTTAAACGGAGAGAGAGGGGTTAGAGAGGCGTACCTGGCCAGGAAGGACTGGGACGCGCCTCGGAGCTGGTTGCGCGTGCGCAGGAACCACAGCCCGCCGGCGAACACGAGCAGCAGCATGAGCGACACCATCGGCAGCAGCACCGACATGGAGTCGTCCGACTCCATGTCGAGGGAGGGAAGAGCGAGGTGTCCGCCTTCGCTTTAGGTGTCTCTAACTGCGCTGCTGGCAAGAGGGCTGAACGCGGACTGAAGAGCCCAATTACACATGGCGCGAGCGCAGATGTATGAAAACAGCCGTTACGCACACTTTGGCCTTGTTGCACACGAAAGCGAGCAGGAACTGGGCACTTTTGCTCTTTTTCTTCCGCCAGCTGACGACGGCGCTCTCAGTCCTCTCGGCCCCAGTTCCGGCGGAACTTTGCTTCGCGTTGCTGCGGTTCCATCTGGGCTCAACACGGGCCTCGGTCGGTGATGGGGAGTCATCGAAAGAATCGCTGCGGGTCTTTGCCGCCACGGAAGTGAAAGGCGCTGTCGATGCCGTGTGTGGATAAGTCAAGGCCGTTGCACTGCAGTGCACTGGAAGGAGAGACTTCTCTTAACCAAGCTGGAGGGGCACCGTTGCGATGGCGCGACTTAGTTTCCTTCTGACTCGATTGTCTGACTCCTTTCCGATTTGAGTCGGGAAAATGGGCGGTCGAGAGTGGAGAATTGGGTCAAATGACGCAACGGTGCCCACCTGCTGCTGGCGATACTTGGCGGCCGCGAGTCGCTGCGAACAGGTGGGCGGGTGTGTGCTGCATAAGACCTTGACGCACTTGTGTCTGCCCAAGTTGAAGTAGTAGAGAAATTGATATCTACCGGCATTGTCTCCAGTCCGAAATTGGCTATGTTGCAAGCGGGCTCAACTACGTGTAGGAGCTCAAACGGCGAGAAGAAATGTATTCAATTCGACTTAGTTAGACTTTGGGCCGCCCATTCCGACCGGGCGCATTCCGTACCACAGAGCGCCGCCCCCCATCAGCGCCACGAACGAGATGCCGTAAATGTAGTCGAGGTAGTACGACATGGCGTACCACTTGTCGGGGTTCTTCTCGGCATACGAGCGGACCTTCTCGAGCTTCTTCTTTGAAATCTTGTTGGGGTCCCTGCCCAGGAGGGACTTCAACTTGCTAATAACCTGCGTCGCCCCTCGCTCTTCCTCGTCGGCGGAGATCGAGTCAACGTCGGTTTTTGCGGTTCTGGAGGTTCCTTTGAGGTTGCGAGGTGAATTGTTGCTGTCGGAGAGCTTTAAGTGGGAGGGGGCAGCCTTGTCTGCAACTGCCAAGTCGCTACAGATTGCGAGGGAGGCGACTGCCACCAAAAGAAGGATAACACCCGCCCGCATAATGGTGTTTCGGATGCACACAGGAAGCCGCTCTTGTTCTCTTGCCGACCGATTCCAAAGTGAGGACAAGAAAGCTGCTTGTACACACGTACAGTCCAATGGATCTCATCTGCGACACAGGTCAAGCAGCTTCATCATTACCGGTATCGACTTACCGCAAGGCGTGTAGCTACGAAATGAGTCAGCCTTCAGGGTATATTGCGAGTGGCATACTGGCTATGACTTACGGTCGGCGCCGCAGTCTATTTATACAGCAAGTATCCTCGAGTCGTAAGTTCTTAAGAGCATCCACCTTAGTGTGTCTTAAGGTATTTTTGTAAATCCAGAGTCGACGACTGTTTTTCACGGCGTCTGATTGGCTGGAAAAAAATCTCGCTAACGGAACGAAAAACCGTGCAAGTCGCGCAGCAGCAGCTCGCTTTGTTTTCGGGTTTTCGGCGGGGGGTCGAGATCCTTCCTCACCACCTGTGGCCATCATGGCATCATGCAGACAATGCTGGCAGCAGCAAGTCAATTTTTATTTTTGCTAGTCGACGACTGTTTTTCACGGCGTCTGATTGGCTGGAAAAAATCTCGCTAACGGAACGAAAAACAGTGCAAGTCGCGCAGCAGCAGCTCGCTTTTTTTTCGGCGGGGGGTCGAGATCCTTCCTCACCACCTGTGGCCATCATGGCATCATGCAGATGGAAATCCTGCCGCCAAGTAGGCAAAGAAGCCACTGAAGACTCGCGCTTGATGCCATGCGCCAATGGGAGCTGCCCTCAGAGTGTGCATCTCGCTTGTTTAGCTGACATGCTAGCTGCATTCGGGGCAAATGACCACTTCCAGAAGACAGTGTGCGGGAAACGCTGCTACAACGCTGTTGTGAAGGCTCAGAGGCAAATAGAAGCTGCGCCCTCGACCAAGAAGCGGATTCCCTGGCACAACGACGGCCCCAACGCAAGTGTCAGCTCTTTGAGTGTGTTGATCAAATGGATGACAGACGGCAACAACTACAACCGCTACCGGGGGGGAGAGGGGGAGGGGGTGACGGGCAATGCGGTGAGACCAAGCAGACTCTGGCTAGCGAAGTCGTAGCAGCAATAGCCGCCAGCGGTGTGAAGACAGCGAGATCCCCCAAGGACGTCATGAACAAGATCTTGGGTCTCGAAACCCAGCTTCCGATCAGCTTCTGACTGGCTGAATAACACTGGGCAGGGTGTGCACAACGAGGATGGTATTCGGGCTGCTATTCTCCACAGGTGTCCGACTTAGTTTGAGCTACAACCAATCATGGACGACAGTCCGAGCACTCACCCGCTACTGCTCAACACTCAGCCCGGCTTCACCTACAGCGATAACGGCAGCGAAAGCGCATCTTCAGGCGACGACGAAAACAATGACAGTGCCGAGAGGAACTTGGGAAGAGCCCCTCAAAATGTCCAAACCGATTCCCAGAGCAGCGCCAACGTGTCGACCGCACCAAGTCCGCTCAGTTCCAAGAGTGGAAGAGCAGCTGCTTCAAATTTGCGCCAACAACCTGGGAAACGCGGGGGCGGCACGCTGACGACAATTGTCGGCGGTAAATCGAGAGCGAAAAACTCACGGAATTCGCTTGCAGATACGGCAATATTAGTGGCGCTAAAAGAGGCCCAACTAGCCCATCAAAAAGAAATCGAGCTTCAAAAGCTTTCGATTCAACGCGAAGAACTACTGCTACATCAACAGCGCTCTCAAATAGATGCACAAGAAGCGGAGGCACGGATTGCTGAATCTAACGCACATTCGCTGAAACTGCAGGAAGAAGCAGAGCATTGGCGTACCCAGCGACTCGTTGCTTTACTGCGAGAGAGAACGAAGCTGAAAGCTGAAGGTGTTTCGCAAGAAGAAATGGACATGGTGCTGCCTCTCCCGCTGCCGACTCTGCTAGCCACGGACTTCCAACAAGTACGCGAGTAGCTGGTTGTGTCGCGCTTCACCATCAGCATCACTAGGGACCGCCTGATTGAGTTCGTCTTCTTCGTCAAGGTCATCTGGACGACCATTTGCTCGAATTTCATCCTCCCATTCTTCAGGCACTGGCTCCGCAATCATCAATTTGTGAATAAGAAGACCAATACAGTGCTCCGATTTAATCCTGATAGTAGCCAGCTGAGTATTGAAGTACTTCCTCCGGGTTTGAAAGAGTGCAAAATTGGCCTTTCCACTCCGTGCGCCACTTCGAAACTTGATGAAGTAAAATTATTATATTTTACCCGTTGCAACGTCAGGAAAATATTGTCCAGCTTCTCCGGAACCAGTGCTGCATACGACTTCCTTACTACTGCGATAAGTTGGTTGATATTGTAGCAATCTTCCTGGTACTGGAGCGCCTGGATCGATGAGAAGTAGCCTAGGTCCAAAACGTTCATATCGGGCGAGTTTGGCGGCTGAAACATGAACTGGATGTTCCAGCCACCCTCTTCCCCGGCCGCCCGAATGTCGGGATCATCAGGAGAGACATGGGGGGTCGCATTATCTTGCTGGATGTAGATGGGCTTGTGCTGATCTGCTGGGGGCCACTTTGCTTTGATAGATGGGATCACGTGCTGGAGAAGATAGCGCTTGTAAACTTCTCGATTTACCGTGTCCAGGTTTTTGGTTTCGACGGTCCCAGCAAGGCGGTTGCAACTTGAGCGCTGCGCGACGACCTCTTTGGTGAAATCCCATATCCCTATCTTCCCATCAAAAATAACCTGTCCATTACCATCGTATCTTAAAATTGAAAACATAAAAAGTTAGAGGTACCACTTATCACAGAGGGTATTGGAGGAAGAACGTACCTTGGCCTAGCTACAGCGGCCAGGAACATGGTCTTGCCAATAAAGCGTTTGCTTTTCCGCTCGCGGTGAGGCACTGTCTCCCCTGGCAGTAAGTTGAACACCTTCTTGTCCTTGTCCTCGTTAAACCACTTCTCATCCACATGCACAACATTGTACATGGGCGAGAAGTGGGAGGCTTCTTTGCCGTGCACGACGTTCTTGATTGCGTGCCGCAGTCGAACTTTTTTGTTCTCCTTGGTGAGGAGAGGATGGATGGTGCTTGAGTGGCGCAGCAACTGTCCTTGAACAATTGCGTCGCGGATGACGGAACGCGTTTCGCTCAGCTCCTCTGCAATGCATTGCTGTGTCATGCGTCGACGCAACGGAAGAGCCGCGATGCGCTTCAGCAGTGAGGAGCGGTCCAGCCTTTTGCGTCCGCACGCCCCCGCCTTCTTGCTGGCCACTCCATCGATGCCTTGTGAGACGCGCGTCCGTTTGAAACGTGCCCAAATGCGGGTGATGGTGCTGCGGCCAACGCCGAAATGCTCGGCAGCATCTCCCATAAAATTAGCAATGCCAGCTGTTTGGTACGCCATGGACGCCGTGCATGAGCAAGAAGAGCAGGACGTCTTGGCGCTCTCTTGTCGACAAATTCGGCTTGGAATTGGTGTCCATGGAAGAAAGGTGGTGGGCTGGGTTGAGGGTGGCACTTCCGAAATCGACAGTAAATTGCGGACTGAGGGTGCCATTTGGGGGGTTGCTCCGACTTCTTTTGGTTGTAACTTCTGTGTTTGTGGGAATTTTTTGGCGCTCAAACCAGCACTGAAAAGCGGAGACCAAACCGCGTCGATTCCGCCAATTAACGTACGTAAATCGAGCCCCTAGGAAAAATTAGCAATGCCAGCTGTTTTTGTTGCACTTATTTCCAACTGGAGGAAGTATGCGTGAGTTGGGTCCATCACACCACCAGCAGGTTTCTTAAATGCCGGGACCATCACACACGAAGCCTGGAACGCAGAGTCACCAAGAATGTACTCGTTACATCGAAAGAAAGCTTGCTTGTTCTGGTTTGGGGGGCTGTTTCCCCACACTCGATTGTCGTGAACAGACCCTGGCCACCCCACGCCATACCAACATCGTCACACATGATGAGAGCATTCACGGCGTAGTAACCTTTTCGCGTGTAGTATGCTTCACCTTTTGCCTCAGGTTTAAATTCGAGTGGCAACAAAGTGCCATCAGCCATACCGAAACAGTTAACGAAGCCATATTTGCTGTAGATGCGCTGTGATATTTGTGTGCGCTCGGCCTCATCTGGCCATACAAGCGTGCTTGCCTCCAACGATAGTAATGCAGCGGATGCTCGATGGAGATAATTTCCGACCGTTCCTTTCCCGATACCCAGAAACTGCGCCTGTTTCGACCATGTCCCATCGTTACCAAATGTACCAAGGCACTTTAGCAGCACCATCATGTGAAGTTCTGCACCGCCACGAAACGGACAGCTGCCGCGTGAAGCCAACACAGGATCGCCTTTGACGAGGTCTACGAGACGGAAAAACGCTTCGCGTTCCATTTGAAAGTGCTCTAAAAAACTCTCTAGCGTTGAGAAACTCCACGTCGTACAGCAATCGCTTCCAGCAGTCCTCCCGTCGCCTGTACGATAGCGGTCTATCGAAATACCGAGATCCAAGCACCCGTTCGTATGCTGCTGCGTGGAGTATGTCTTGATTGTCTTCACTGCAGTCGTTTTCATCGAACAAGCAGCGTAGCGCTGCTGCTTCTCGTCTTACGTCAACAGCTTCCTTCCGTTGGCGAAGGGCGAGTTGCCGGGCGCTTGAACGTGGCATCTGTTCAGCCACTCGTGTATGCCAGCAACTACAAACGCGACCTTAACTGACACACAGAGAAACACAGTGAGTTGGTACACTGACTGGTCGTGCACATACGTACATAAGCAACGTACGCAGACGTCGCCTGAAGGAAGCTGCTGGGCGGATCCTCGATGGAAGCAGAAAACAAAATCTGTATCTGCTGCTGCGAGGGGCAAAAGGGGTGGTCAATGGCCTCTGTTGTGATTGGGTTATAATGGTTGTCCGCGCAGTCGTGCAAAAAATAGCATTTGTATATTAATTTACAATCGATATACCAATTATGTCAAGAACGCAATTCTGATTTCTTGCACGAATTCCGTCAGTTACGTTTTTTACAATATGTATCTGCGCCAATTCCCAATAAATATTTTTCAGGCGTTTATACAACAGGTCTACGTAAACACAATTTTCTTGGTCAGAGTAAGTGATCGTTGGAAGTTAATCCATAATTGTGACAGGCCACCGTCACACGGCAGCCACCGCGAGTGCGCGGTGGCCAATCAGAGCCCACTATAGCTTTAATGGTTGGGGTGTCGAGACCGTCTCGACAATCAATCATTTGTGTCAAGCATGTGTAAGACGGCTGGGTTACGTCAGAATAAGGCGATTGGATTGGATGAAAATAGATCGATTAGTCGTTGAGTTGATTAGTTGCCCTCCGCAGTCAGAATAAGGCGATTGGATTGGATGAAAATAGATCGATTAGTCGTTGAGTTGATTAGTTGCCCTCCGCTTTCGACGGCGGAATGGCATGGTGCGAGCATCGGGGTTTGCTTCGTGAAGAGCTTCACGGATACGTCGAAGCGTAGTAGCTGCCCTATCAGTTCTACGAGACTTCTTTTCCTCTGCAGATGACTTCATGGGCACATTTTTTATCGCGATGTTGAAAAGTTCGTCGGCTTCGTGCTGGTTCTGCGACTTCATGGGCACATTTTTTATCGCGATGTTGAAAAGTTCGTCGGCTTCGTGCTGGTTCTGCGGAGGGTGGAGATCGCGGTTCGTGGCGACTTTCACTGCGTCACTGAGATGCTTCACCAGAATTGTCCACTCTGAATATCTTTTGCGCTTGATCGTTGTAGAAAAATCAGATGGCTGCAGCCCTTTGAATGGAGGATAACCCATGGCTGGGTTGCCAAACCACCACAGATGCCAGACGCCAAGGGCATCAACGTCGGGAAACTCAAAGCTCTCTGGTAGTCGGTGAAATTTACCATCTCGCTGCCAGTAAATGATCGTACCGCTGCATGTTTCAGGCTGCGGCTCACGTTGCACGCTGCTTCTTTGATATAGACCAACTTCATTTAGGAGGTTCCGAATGGTGGATTCAAGCTCTTCCTTTCTCATTGCTCCCGCCCCGATCCCCTTTTCATTCAACAGCTTCGAGATTCCGCTCAACAATACGTCCGGCATTCGTTCAACTGCTTTTTGTGTCTCTTGTTGCTGTTTGTACAAGTAAATGTACGGGGGAATTCCTGTTGGAACCATCGGCGAATTATTATCGTGCGCTAGTTTGCAGCGAAGAGAATCCACCAAATTTCGATCACGAAATATGACCGAAGACAACAGCGGATGCTGTTTCG
>JAIKVD010000407.1:0-20256 GCA_024679075.1 Phytophthora uliginosa
TCCCTCCGACGTTCATTTTGCCTGGAAAAACGGTGGAATATTCAATTCTCGATACCGACAAGTCCGGTGCTGTAGTGACGACAACCGAATCTGGTTTCATGAACAATTGGCTTTTCATTAGATGGCTCAAATTCTTTTCGGAGAGTGTCCCGGCGTCCATTACGCGTCCTTTGTTGCTGATAATGGATGGTTGCACCTCTCATTATTCCGTTGAGGTCGTGGATATAGCTGATGAGCTCGGAATTATGCTCGTATGCCTACCTGCTAATGCAACACATTTATTCCAGCCCCTTGACGTCGCTGTTTTTGGCTCCTTCAAAAGCAAACTTAGGACGTTCGTCGAACTCCTCATCAGTGACGCGACAAACAGCTTCTCGATTGCTAAAGACGCTGCTGTCGAGATGGCTGAACTTGCTTGGCGGAATTGCAATTTTTGTACCCGCTGTCGCTGGAGAGAATGAAGGTTTGCCTGGATGAGTTCAAGAGGAATGGTGTCCCCAAGGATTTGGAGCAGCATACGTGGCCACAGGTTGAAGCTGTGGTGCAGGATAGCATTTTGGTGCTCCCACCGCCGCGAAAACCTTCGGCATCAAGCAAAAAGCGAGTCACTGTCGGAGGTCAGCTATTGACACGTAAGTTCTTGCAGGAAATGGCCGCCGCAAATGCTTCTAAGGAGAAAAAAATACAGCCGAAGCCACCACAGACAACTTCAAAGTTGAAGACAAGGAAACGCACAGCAACTAACTCCAAGAAGCCCGCCCCAGCAAAGCGTTTAAGAAAGACGCGCTCGCGCTCGATTGCCACGGACGAGGAAGCAGCAGAGACCCCTGAGGTCATCGACCAGTCACAAACCTTTGTCTTTTAATACACTGTGCGGTTTGTTCATCCCCTGCGAATTAGCCTCTATAGAGGGAGCGTTTGGTCCCTAACCTTCGTACTTTTAAGAATCACAACTGTAAATCCACCTCCATACAAATTGCTATATAATATCAGGTGGCGGGCAGCTGGTTGGGTCGCTCTGAGCAGTCGCCGCACGCAATTGAGGGTTTGGATTGCTGGGAGCGCTCCGCTTTAGACGTAAAAATCAGCGAGATAGAGGAGATCCTCAGCTTTACTCTGATACCCTACTTGCCGTCGTACGATCTCATGCTGCCGAGCTATAAAATTCCTCGCGCCGACTAGCGCAAAAGTGGCGGACTACTGGTTGGGTACCTTAGTCATGGATCAAAGATACCATCAAATTGCTGATGATATGGACCCCCTGATCCCGGTGTCCTGCTGCCAGCAGAGTGCTGCCGATACGCCCCCCCCCCCCCCCCCCCTCCATACGGTTTACCAGCCGAGATCCTTGGACGAGATTGGAATTTTGTTGTCCGTGTTGACGGCCCGCAAGAAAATGCGGTGGAAAGTGCACTACCGAATCTGCAGGAAACGCTGGACAAACCTACCTGCATGGAGGATTTGGGTTTACCAGTACAGTGCAATCGATTTTGGCGCACATGCACAACTGATCTCCTCAGCTCCTGTTATCCCCAGTGGTATGCAACGAAACAATGTCATAGCTTATCCGACGGATAATTCTCTGTAGTACCGTGTACATGCAACAAGTCCAGGACATGGAGTCTCCACGGAGGTTTGAAGTGCCGTGCCACCTTAATGCGAGGTCTTGTTGCTTCGTAGGAATTGACACAAACGCGCACGCATACGCGCGCTCATAATTTATTGAGTTTTCTATCTATACTAGCTTGTGTTGATCTTGACGATCATTTCCAAGTGACCGCCTTCGGAAGACCTCGGGACCCAGAGCAGGAGCGAGCCACCACCCGTGCCGGGCAGACCCAGCAGACCGGGACGCCAACGATCCAAGTACAGGGTCTTGTCCTGCAGTTTCTTCACCGTCGACGTCCACGTCACGGTCCGACCTGCGTCTACTTTGACGGACGCGAACTTCTTGCCGCCTGAATGGATCCGCACCTTGACGTTCTTGGTGTCCCTGCTGACAAACTTGAGCTTGACCACACCGTCTCCTTTCTTGGTCCAGTTGCCTTTACTGCCGCGGAATGCGTCGTCCACAGTGGTTAACCCAAGGGCATCCGTGCAGGAGCCGTCGTCGATCTCACCAATAAACTCGGTCGGACCACACACAGGCTGCACGTAGTTGAACATCATGAAGGCGATGCCCGTCGGGTCCATCGCCGAGAGTCCTTGCAGACCCAAGTTGGCAGTCTTGACCCAGTATTCCTCCCGGGACATGGCCTTGCCCATATCGGTGGTCGACGAGTCGATCAGTTGGTCGATGATGACGCCGAAGGTTTTACGCAGCGTATCACGCGTCTGGTACGCGGCGTAAGGCTTCTTGGTCGTGAGCAGCTCGCCCATACAATTGTTGGTCACGGTGGGGACGTCGCTCCGCACGATCGGCATCTTGCTCATCTGGGTGCGAATGTCCTCGTTGGTGGCCAGCGGGTTCTCGTCGCGAATGTCGGTCACCTTGGCGATGACTCGATCGGTGAGGCGCTTGAGCTGAAACCCGCAGGTTGAGCCAGAGTCGATCATCGATGTCAGATTCGACACAGTCTGGGCGTCGAGATCCGTCGCGTTTCCTACCGTCGAGTTCTTAAAGAAGGCCAGGAAGCTGTCCAACGAGCTCATGATGAGGTTGTGGTTGATCATGAGCTGCTTGACCATGGTTTCCGCGGCGGTGACCACCGCGTCCGCAAAGTAGGCGTATCTCGGCACGGGGTAGCCCAGACACGCCGTGATCGCAACGGGCAGGTCGACGAGGAACAGGTCGGTCTGGTACACCATGGCGAGGATCTCCTCCTTGGTCCCGTTCGGCGTCATCATCTGTCGGAACCGCATGAAGCGAGAGATGCCTTCAGCGATGTTGAACATGTTGAACACACACATGAGGCTCTTCTTGATGGTCTTGTACGACCTGTAAAAGGCGTTGAACACCCCAGCCGTGGCGATGTTGAACACGACGTAGCCCGGGTTCGCGACCTTGGACATGATCTCCAGCGTGCAGTCGTCGTTCTGCGGGATGCACTCGGCGAAGCACTGCACGGGGAACGAAATCGGGCACTGCGCCCAGCACCTGTGGCCGCTGGCGTTGTAGCCCTGCGAGCATCCGCCCAACGAGTTCTGCTTGTGCGTCTTGCGGTAGCACGCCGAGTCGGTGAAGTCGCCGATGGAGGGGCCCACCCAGTTGGGAGGAACTGAGCCGTCGACAGGAACGTTCAGCGTGACATCCGGAAGCGTGGTGTACGAGAAAAATGACTCGTCCTCCTTGCTCGCAGACGCAGCGGTGCGTTCCGGTGCTGAAGACTTGGAGGGTGTCGGGGTCTTGTCGAAAGGTGAGACCTTGCCCGGTGTTCCATCTTCACTGCTGGACGAGTCGCTGGAAGTGCTCCACGAAGCGAAGTCTAGTGTCGCAGCTTGGCTCACGCAAAGAGCGAGCACCACCAGCAGGAATGCATGGAGTAGCAGCCGCGTCCTTAACATCCTCGAGGCTCTTCCCCGCGCTCCTGCGGGCAGCACCGCCGATTTCAAAGTAAGCAACCCCAATCCGCAGGATGGTGGCGGCTGCATCGTGTTGGCCCGGTGTTACGGGCGCGCCTCGCCCAACCAGACCCGAGCGAGCGAGAGAGAGACTCTCATCGGACGTCATCCTCGCAGGGCTGGTGACGGGCTGCAGGCCAAACCGCGTTGCGACCGAAAAACGGGTGTTCGAGACCGGTCGGGTTTGGTACCGCTGGTAGAGCTAGTGCGAACCAGAGCAAAGCCCGAGATGGCCTCGGTTGCTAATGGCCACGGACAGTGCGAAGCACACAAGTTCACCTTGTCGGCCAAACATGGAATTACCGGTACTTGCCTGGAGCTTTAATTTACCTGGTACCACCTACATGGGGAGGGGGGGGGGTACCGGTATGTACATGTGTGTACCTCGGACCTGATTGAACATCATGTTCAACCAGACCCAGTTGTCCAGGTATTTCTCTCAAACAAGCTGATCTCCCCTCTGCAGCTGGAACAATAGCTACGTCGGCGAACTTGAATGTTGAAACACCTTCAACAAAACAGATTATTAATGTTTGGAGGGCGATGGGGGGTTTGACTCAAACTTTGAGGTCGAAAGAGTGGTGCCCTTCATTCGTATCGGTGCAGTAGCACAGTAATGTGCGTCAATAAGGAACGTATGGGAACTAATTTCCTTGGACACACTATATACAGCTGGCACGTGGGAACCCTGTTTCCCGCAGCAGATACTGGCATAAGTTAGATATCGAGCCTGCCCTCTTCTCGCATCATGACAGAGAACGCCGCTCTGCTCCGGCAGCCTCGCGAATTGGGCTATATAGGAGAGTCAGATGAAGATGCGTACAATGTCGATCTACTAACCACCACGATGTGGTGTGAGTCTGCGTGGGCAAATGTTTCTGCGGCCACGATAGAGAAGTGCTCCACCCTTTATTCCTAAAAGCAACGTGTCGCTTATTTTGAACTAAATCAATACACTGCATCTTCTATGTTGTCTTGTTAGAGCGAATAGCCTATCCATATCATAGGTTCCTTATTGACGCACATTACTGTATCTCAGATACCCTAACAACTGGAGGTCATCGAGCTGCACCGACCTACATGTATGCATGTCAAACACATCGGTGCAAATGTGGGTAGACAAGAGGCCAAGCCGACGTCATCGGTACGTGTAGTGACAAGCATCCGGGACGGGTGTACAGTTGTAGCTTCGCCAACACAGCTTTCGCTGCGTGTTCGGCTGCATGCCTGTCCTAAGGACAGTCCTTGCGGTGAGGTTGCTGTTCGGTTGGTTCCTGTACATGCGGAGCAAAGCTTGCGGTCATTGCCGTGTCTTCCTCACGCCACCTGGTCGGACGGAAGTCTCCGTTGACGTTGTCGCACGTACTGGTATCGACCACCACAACCCGGTCAAAGTTTGAGTGCCGGTGCATTCGATCACAGACTTCGGCCCTACAGTACATGTACCAGTAGCCCCCCCTACAAAAGAGCCCACGCGGCATTACGACTCGTGATTTACGAGTCGGCTGCAAAGACACAATCTCGGTTGATGTCATCCAGTTTCCTAGATGTCCCGCGCGAACAGCAAGAGCTTCAACGACTGAAGTCCTCGCTCTGTGCGGTCGCGCACAGCTTCCGGTGTTGTAAAGCGGACTGGTGCCAGCTCTCAAGGCTGGGGAAATGGGTGGGTTCTCGTGGCGTTGAAATTCATTGTGAATTTCAAGGATGCCAATCTGCGTGGAGTTGCTGCCACCTGAAAGGGTTAAACCGCTGCGATACAATACTGTACATGTATCGTGGACGAGTGCTCCTGTGACGTGGAAGCCTTCAACGACAGCCATCGCGCGCTAAAGAGCAGCCTGCAGCTTTTTCTACTGTAGCTCGTTCGTCACAGTACAGCGTACACAAGCTGTCGCTTCGATGCGCAAGCTTTCGGCGTTCACGTACATGTATACCTGTAATACCTGTACATGTACTGTAGCACCATCTCAAATTCCAGGGCTCTCCAGAGAGCACGACAACGACACCTCGAGAAAGACGCACGACTACATGTACCGTACATACACATGCGTGCATGCAGTGGACCTCCCAGAAGACCACCTCGACCCGAGGTGGTCTTCTGGGAGGCTTGGTGGCCGTGGTGGTCTGCTTGGACGTGGCACGGCGGTCATCGTGCCGACTCGGCACTGCCGAGTCCTTCGTCGTGAAGGACGTGCGCGGGAAGAGCATCATACAGTGAGCAGTACCTTACTCATGTGTGAGTCTATGCTTATTTTAATTAAAATGTAAGCTCATCTCCAGTTTCGCTGCATCGCAGTCTGCGATTTCTTGACGACACACAGGTTGTTAGTTATCCTGTTATCCTTTTACCGTCCTCATTTCGCAACATGGTACATACATGTGCATGTTAATTACATGCTTTTTTCTAGGCGTCATGTAGCCGCACGTTCACGACATAGCGAGCAGCTCCGTTAACTGACATTGATCTTCGCGACGAGGTCGATGTATCCTCCTTCTGATGAACGAGGCACCCACATCACTAAAGAACCGCCACCCGATCCAGGGAGCCCAAGGAGACCCGGACGCCACCGGTCGAAGTACATCGTCTTGTCCTGCAGCACCGACACCGTCGAGTTCCAGGTCACAGTCTCGCCGCGCTTGACCTTCACCGAGTCGATCGTCTCACCAGCCGAGTGGATTTCCACAGTCACGTCCTTCGTGTCCGTGTTCTCAAAGACAATGTTGACCGCGCCATCGCCAGCGTGCGTCCAGGTGCCGTAGCTGTCTGTGAAGGCGTTCCCGTCCGCTACGAGTGCCAGAGCGTCAGCGAGGGAGCCGTCGTCGATTTCTCCGATGAACGAGGTGGGGCCACGCACGGGCTGGATGAACTCCTCGAGCAGTTTGGCAATCCCCGTGGGGTCGAACATGGCGATGACGTCCAGCCCCATGTCGGCCACCTTGAGGATGTACTCGGCCTTCGAGAGAGCGTTGCCCTTGCCGTCGTCAGAAGGGTCGATGAGGTTGTCCGTGATCACGCTCAGAGCTTTCGGATCTTGTCACGCATAGTGTACGCGTCGCTTGTACTCGTGATGTTTCGGATGCAGTTGTTGGTCACCGTAGGGATCTCAGTCAAGAAGAGCGCGGTGTCGCTCAGAGCCAGACGGATCGCACTGGCGGGGGACGTAGCGTCCGCTGACTTGATATCGGCCATTGCCTGCGTGACCTTGGTGATGATCGATTGCAACTCGGTGCCACAGGTCTCGCCCTCCGAGATAAGTTTCTCCAACGTACTCGTGTCGTCTTCGTCTAGCGCTTCCACCGAAGTGCCAGCACCCACCGCACTGGTGAAGGACATGAATGTGTCTACGCTGAGTAGTGAGGACTCTTTCTTCACCGCTGGAGTCAGCACCTTTTTCACGACACCCACGACTTCAGACGCCAGGTTCAAGTAATCCGTAGGCACATCCAGACCGAGACAGACGCTCACTGCCGTAGGGAGGTCCTTGATGACGATATCCGAGTTGTTCAAGAGTGAGATGATCTGCTCCTCGGTGCCATTGGGGAACTTGGTCTGCAGCTTCTCAGCGTAGTTCACAATGTCGTTCACGCCAGTGAAGAGCTTTTGTCCGCACTTGACGCCTTGCTGCACCGCAGCGCTAGCCGTGCTGAGCTGTCCGAACACCCCCGAGGTTGCCGCATTCAGCGCCACGGTAGCAACCGACTGAACCTTCGTCACGACCTCCAGCGCACAATCGTCGTTCTGAGGGATGCACTCCATGCCACACTGCACGGGGTAGTTCAGCGGACACTGCGGCCAGCAAGTGACAATTTTGTCGTAGGCGTAGCCCGTCGAGCAGGTTCTTGAGATGTACGTCTGGCGATAGCACGCGTTGTCGGAGGGGTCAACCGTGCCCACCCAGTTGGGCAGGAGAGAAGTCGTGGTCGAAGTCGTGTCCGCAGCCAAAGTCGAGGAGCTGGACGTCGTAGCTTCCAGAAATGCCGCCACCGAGACAGTTGAGACCAATGAGTTGGTCACTTTCGACGTTAGGGACAACGCAGTCGAGTTGGAAGAAGCTGAGGCATTGCTCTGAACCGCAACCTGAGCCGTCTCAACAGCATTCCCAGAGGTCGAAGATGATGCCTCGGTGTTTCCGAAGACTGGGTCCCATTCACTGCCGAGCACGACCAGCATCCCCGGAGCATGCAATAGTGTCACTGTCCTCCACAGCATCGAGTCACGGAGGGCGAAGAAGTGTCGAGTGCGTTGCTGGTCTTCGTTGGTCGAAGCAAATTGTAGAATGACATGAAGTCAGGGCGGCCGCAACAGGCAGCAGAGCGTGAATCGTGAACGCTTAGTGTGTTTGTGTAGGAAGACGGTAACATCACGCCCTGCGTACCGACGGAGGCCTGACGGGTGCTGGTTGCACCGCGAGTTGCACCTTTCCGGCCGAATCGCATGGTCTCTACTGCGATAGTCCGCACAAGGCCACCGTGACGCATGCCACGCTGCCAGTATAGTGCTGGCAGAAAAGCAAAGGTCGGAGCTAAAGTAGCGAAGTTGAAGTGTTTTTCCAGTCGCACTCCGATGGAGGATGAGCGTGCCACTGAGGCCTTCAAGTCGCCATCTTCGTCAGCGCGGTCGGTCTCCGCTAGGATTTGCTGCATCCGCCTTGGAAGTCTTCGTTGGCTCTAAAATATTATTACTGTACCGAACTTATTAGCGGCTTGACGGGCAATACCCACACCCACCATTGTTTTAGTCGTGGGCCCGAAGAGGTGGCGAGCCCAGCGCTAGCGCCGCCTTCATGCTGGTTTCTCGTCCAATTACTCTCATGCGTCACGTTGCACTGACGTGCCCATGACTGCAAGATGCGTGTCGTCCTCCCACTCCTGTCACGCTTCGGAGCGATGCATCGAGCGGATAGAGCCCCTGCCATTGCTGTCCGATGCTGGATTGGTCGGTCGCTGATCACCTAGCGCGGTGCATTAACGGTTATAGGACGGGTCGTGTAGACTGTTCGTTAAAATTTGATGTTGCAGTCACCCGCGGTCCCGATCACACGCCACGCTAACATTCAGCTCAAGAATGTGATCAGCTCATTACATTTGCCTACAACCTCTAGCATCGCTTGGCGGGGGCTATGCTCACTGAATACAGGTACCTGTACATGTAACCTCGCAGCAGCCTCGAAAGCCCTTTACGTGTGTGAACGTGACTAGCAGCGGCGATTGATCGCAAACCAAGACCGCGTGGTCAGCCATGAATCATGGCTGACCACGCGATGCATGGGCCCCATCATGGGGCCCATGATCCTACGCGCGACAAGATCCCGTTGAATGAATGCAACAGGAGACCACAACTTACTGATGGCGCACATCTACACAGAACGTCCTAACGTTAGCTTATTTGCTCATTAATTTTTGGCATGAACGCAGCTCGCCATTGGCTTGAGCTGTTGCTCTCCCACAATAGCGCGGGTGCAGCAAATTATGCTCTGTCAGTACAAAGAGTGAATCGACCAAACCATACAGTTTTGTATAGTTTCTCCATTAAGTGCGAATGTAGCCATGACACACGGCTCCTGATCACAAATTGTGATTCGTGAGGCGGCGTCGTTTGACCGCAAGCGGAGACGTCCCTGATGAGCGCCAAACTTCTTTGGATCTATGACCACGTATGTCTGCGATGGGATTCGGCATGGGAAGGAAGGACAAACTCAGCAAGGAGGGGCCATTGTGAACAAAATTTGATCATGCAGCAGCTCTATTGACTCATTCCACTTTAATTAAACGGCGAAGCTCCCTTTAACTCACATTGAGCTTCGCTTCAAGTTCCAGATGACCGCCCTTTGAAGCTCTGGGCACCCACAACACGAGTGATCCACCACCGGTACCGGGAAGGCCCAGGAATCCCGGCCGCCAGCGATCCAAGTACAGTGTCTTACCACCGAGTGTCTTGACGGTCGACTTCCACTGTACAGTTTTGCCGGCGGCGACGTCCACCTCATCGATTTTATCACCGCCAGAGATGATGTTCACGGTCACGTCCTTCTTGTCGGTGCTTGTGAAGTTGATGATCACCTGGCCGTCCCCTTTCTTAGTCCAGGAGATGGAACTGCCTTTGAAGGCATCTTCAAGCGTATTCAGCCCCAGCGTAGCGGCCTCCGTGCCGTCATCTATCTCGCCCATAAACTGCGTCGGACCACAGATCGTTTGGATGTACTCAGATAGCAGTAGCGTGATGCGCGTGGGGTCGAGCAACGAAGCAGCAACGGTCGATAGACCCGTGTCGATCACCTTGTACGCAGTCTCTTTCTCGTCTAATGAGGTGCCGTTGTCGCTCTTGCCGGACTTGATGAGGTCGTTGATGATCACTCCAAAGGTTTTACGCAAGGTTTCGCGGGTCTTGTAGGAGGTCTCTTTGCTAGACTCGGTGATCATTTGCTTCATGCAGTTGTTGGTCACAGTGGGAACGTCGTACAGCACGAGAGCGGAGTCACTGATCTTTAGTCGCAGCTCGTCTTCGGTGATAGCTGGATTCTCCTCCCTGTGCTCGTTCACGGTGAGCCAGACGCGATCAGTCAGCGACTTCAAATCGCCACCGCAAGACGAGTTCTGCTTCATGGCCGTCTCGAGTGAAGAGATCTCCCCCTCCGTGATCTCCTCCGTCGCCTCCGTGAAGTTGGCTCCTCTGAGAAAGGCCTTGAATCTCGCCCAACTGGAGATGATGCCGTCGTCATGTGCAAGCGCTTGCATCAGCATCCACTGCGCCGTCGACAAGACGTATTGGGACAGACGAAGGTTTGGAGGCACGGCCTTGCCCATGCAGACCGTAATGGCGATAGGTAGATCGGTGGCGACAGTGCTCGTCTGGTACAGCAAGAGCAGCAGCTTGCGATCCGACGCCTGCGGGTCTTCCGCCTTCATGAGGCGAATGTAGCGAATGATACCTCTCATCACCAGCATCATCGAGTTGCTGCACTTGACGGCCCAGGAGATCGTCTTGCCCAGCTTCGCCAGCTCGCCAAACACGCCCATCGTAGCAGTACTGAAGATCATCATAGCTACAGCCGAGACTTTGCTAGCCACTTCGATTCCGCAGTCGTCATTTTGTCGGATGCATTCCATGCCACACTCCACAGGATACTCCATGGGGCATTCCGTCCAGCAAGTGTTGGTCTTCTCGCCGCGATCATAGTTGCTAGGGCAGACGTCCATTACGTGGGCTTCTCGGTAGCACGCGGTATCGGGTGACATACTCCAGAGGCCCACCCAGTTGCGGTAAGTCGATCTGACGGTGCTTATGGCAGTAGCGGGTGTAGCGAAATTGCTGAGTAGCTCATCGTCGTCGAGCGAAGATGACCCAGACACGGAAGGTGGGGTCGTTGTCGGGGGAGATCGTCTCGTTCGAGGCGGCTCCGTTGCCGACTCAACAGCGGTGAAAGTAGTGGCCAGTATGAGTAAAATGAACACTACTCTCGGCCGAGCCATGGTTCTGCCGTAGGACGCCGGCGATCTGGTCTTGTGGGGATCAGCGCAGAATGAATGAAATCTCTTCGCCACCGCGGGTACCTAGAGCGCTGAAGGGGAGGTAGGGGGGGGGGGGTCGTGGGGGGGCAGTACACGACATCAGGCAAACATCGGCTGCGAGCTAACGCAGGATGGGGATGGACTGCCATTGCAGCACGGGAAGCCCCAATCGTTGATTAAGGACTTGATGATATTTCGACCAGGCAGATGTTGGACAGCCCCATTCCGCCCCCGCGCACTGATTTCCTCGAATTTCGGATAACTAACGTTGGAAGAAAGTATGCAGTACCGCTCTGGCTGACATCTATTACTATATAGACATGCATTGTGCTAAGCTAACTGCACAAAGATAAACAGCAACTACACCTATTTGATGGCATGATGTGTTACGGGGGACCACTCCACCACTACATGTATATTCATCCATACATGTACATGTATGTAGCTGGTTCCTGTTGCAATGACTGTAGCCGGACAAAACCCATGCAAGAAGGCGCAGCTTGTCCACTCTCGAACAGCTGGATGGCCAATTGGAGCTCAGCTCATCCAGATGCTGTTGGTTATGGCATGTGTGGCTGGCTACATGTACTAAATCTGGGGTAATACCCGGTACCGTACCGGGAAGGGCTGTCCTTATCGCACGCACAACGTTCAAACAGGGAATCTGAGTGAGTTAGGCTGAACCACAAGGCTGGGATCGAGCGACTCTGCGCGGTGTGGGCAAACCGATCCCGACGAAAGAGCTCCATCATGGAGTATGGAGTCCATGCGATCATACCGGCTGCGCTTCCGGTATCCTCTGTACAGTCTATGGAGGCGCAGCTACGCAAGTAATCTTGGATTGTGTGGACGAACTGTAGAAGATACGGGAGGCGAATCTTCCGCTCAGCTTAAGCTTAATTTGAATTTGGAGGCTAATAGTTTGCTTCTGCTGTAACTACATGTAGTAGTATTTGATCCATGCACTTCTCGTTCTGCAGAGTTTGGACTCGTGGATACAACACGCTGGAGCTTAGTTTAAAGAGGTCAAGGAGCAACGTCGGCTAACGTTATGCTTCCTCAATCTACAGCCTGGTAATCCCAAATCATGCCAAAATATCAATATGACGCGGCCAAATTACAAACCAACATTCAAATCCACTTTGAAAATATATTTTCTGGCGATTAATAAAACAACTTCAGGGTTGAGGACCCCGGGTGACACGTGGAATACAATAATAGAGAGTAAATATTACGAAAAATATGCGTCTCGTTCATTCACTAGTCCATTCGCAAGTACACGCGCTTTGAATTGATTGCCGTAAATGTCGACATCCCATTTCCCCATTGTTTCCTTAGAATAGACAAACCTGGTACACTGTACCAGGCTGTGTATTATAAAACATCGGTTATCTCACATGGAAATGGATCTGCCAAATGGGGGACGAAAAACGTCCGCTTGGCACCCTAGAACTTGGAATGCACTTGTTTGAATTGTCCGGCTTCAAGGATTCAACGGTAGCAGGACCTGTAGACATCGCGCAACAAACAACCACTGTCAGTGTACAATCGTGGGTCTGGGAGTATTACATGTACATGGAGGAAATGGGAAAAATCCACAGCTTTTTTAGAGTTAATCCACAGCTAGGCTGAGTTAGTCCACATACGATCGACGACACACTTTTATATGAGCCTTTGTATGCCATCGGAGGCAAGCGGTTGCGAGGCGCGTAGCCACAGCAAACCCGCGCGGGGAGCCCGCGAAGCAGGGCCCAGCGGTATTTGCGGAGGCGAGCCCAGCGCCGAGCATTCCAGCGAGCCGATCACTGCACTCGCCAGTACATACTATCTTTATAGCCCGAGCGAAGCAAGGCGCGGGGGCGCCGAAGGGGCGCCCAGTCAAGCGGAGCGCGGCTGGTCCTGTGGATTGACTCAGCAAAGCTATGGACTGGACTACCTCACGATCCTGTGATCTCACGATGCTGTGGACTTTTCATATTTTCTGTGGACTAACTCTGCAAAGCTGTGGATTAAATCGATTGACTCAGCACTCCAGTGGATTTTTCCCGCGGCCTCCATGTACATGTACTGTAGTTTGATTGGACTACCGGTATGCCAGGCTTGGACATCCAGTCCCTGCTTTCACTACCGGTATTTAAAAAAAAGCATAGGCAGTTGACAACAGAACGCTGCGCTTTCTCGATAAGCTTTACATGTAGTGTTTTGCTTTTTCAAGGAGTGCATCGATTTCTGACGCTTCTACATAGAATTGCAACGTCAAGTGTTCCTTTTTGCCTTAATGCATTATCGAGCGGCAACGGCGATTTGGGCGATCCAAATCTTTGTTGCTCCAAATCTGATGCTACTTCGTCAGAATATTTTGATACTCTCACACGGGGCTCGGATATGACTCCATTGCCAAGACACGTCATCGGTTACAACTGAAATGCATTTGCTAGTGCAAAAACGATTTTGTACACTGTGCTGTGCAAGCAGAGTAACAGCGCTGTCACAACATAAACCTTCGTCAGTGACGAAGGTTTCGTCAGAGTCTTGCTCGACAGTGCGATTGCATCTTCGAAACTGAATAATATTAGCCATCGATCAAGTACTGACACAAACACCATCCTCAACAGCTTTTATCGCTGTACAGTAACAATTTTTTCTCCTGTATTTGACAAGAACATTTATACAGGGAGATAGGTAGCGAAGCTAGCTACATGTATCGGACAGCCCAACAGGGATTTTTTTTAGGACAACTCATTTCCGCGGTCGATTGAGCGTACATGTTTACAAGTTGTACATTCGTGCACCTCTAATTCGGCAGGGTGAACCAAATCAAAATAGTTTCTTAAGAGTAGCTGTGACTTCAAATCAAATCTGAATAGATTACCTTAAAAATTCTATGACATTTATTCCAGAGCTGACGTCCTTTTCTTCAGAATACTATGACCTGGTAATTTATGGGTGATAGACGATATTCGTTTATAGAGGTTTCATACACAAACCATGTAAGTACTCTACAGTTACTTCAATAAATCATAATACCCTCTGAATACGATACATTACTGGGATGTTGCTTGTAACGTCCACCTCGTCTAGGTACGAAATATGAGAGTTTTGGAGGTTGCGCGAAGGGATCATCTGGAAACGCTTGCTTTGTGCGGTGACATCGCTGGCATCTCCATCAAGAGCACTTTTTAAAAACGTACGAGTAGCCTACACGTGTATCCATGTCAAATGCGTAGACTACATATTGATTAGTTTTTACTGAGATAGCAAGTACTGGTAAGGTATGCTGCTACGCAGCCGACGTTCGCGTGGTGCGTTCCTCCGCCTCAGTGTATTTAAAACTAGTTTGGGACTAGACTTGCATTTGAAGCACAGGTGACAGGCACGATGCAAAGTTGTTTTCCTTGCAAGTGGGAGCCCCAGCTCGACCGCTCGTAGTTGCGCGAGCCACAACTCCAGCGCCTTCTGTCACGTGAGCTGAACCAGCTACAACGCCTTGCGTAGTGGGAGCTCCGACTCGACCACTCTCATTTGCGCGAGCAACAACTCCAGCGCCTTTTCCTACGTGGGCTGAACCAGCCACCACACCTTGCATAGGGGGAGCTCGGACGCTACCACCCCTCCTTGCGCGAGCTGTCACAGCGTCCGCGCCTTGAGTTCCCACTACCCCTGGGGCAAGCGCAACTCGGTTGCTAACTGCAGGACCATGTGCCCCAACCGGAGGGATACGTGAATCCTGTGGATCTCCTCCACCACCTGCCCCAAGCTCACGAGCTCGTGGAGGGGGGATAAACGCAGACGGCAATGCTGACGGCAGTTCGAGCACTTCCGAAGTGCCGGCAAAATGCCGTTCACCGTGCGGCACATGGTGCTCATGCACAAACCCGTCTCGGGAAGAGGAGGGGACGTGACCCCCGCCAGGTCTCTGTCCGCGAGGGGCTTATGGCTGGCACCGATGGTGCGACTGCGCCCGTCTATCCACGCCTCATGCTTTGCAAGCCAAATCATGCCGAGGATTAGATCGTACCGATCATTCATGTTCAAGACAATGGGCGGTTCGACCGAATTGAAGTCGTCAAACTTCATGTTAAAGGGTAAGATAACCTTGCGTGTCGACACAATAGAGCCTGTCGCCAAGCGAACGAATACATTAGTATTACTCCGAGAAGCTTCTAATGCACTAGCATACAATGCACTGTTCCTGGCCACACTGGCTTTCGTCGCAAAGTCGAACGACGCTCCTGAGTCGATCAGGACCGTCATCGGTTCTTGATACCCTTTCACTCTGGCAGTGACGACTACGAGGTTAGACCGCGCGGCGGCCACGGAGAGACGCAGAAGTGTCGTCCCAGGGACTTGCTCCTTCGGAGAAGGTGGTGAATGACTCACCTCCCTCAAAGAGGAGCGAAGTCTTCCAGCAGGGCGTCCCGCACCTACTGGGAGTCGCCGTTTTCCGACCCTGCCGCCTCAATGCTGTTTAGGGTCGGCCGAGCCGAGGGCTTCTTGTCGCGTGGCGCCTTCCACGGGTTAGTGGGACAGTTCCGACGGAAATGACCAGGTTGGTTACAACCGAAGCAGCGACCACCCGCGCGTTGACCCCGCTGAGAGCGTGTCGACTCAGCAAGAGAGATCTCCATAGGGGTGGGACCTTCACTTGTTTCGACATGGGGCGTGTGCCCTTGCGCCGAGCGCACGCAGTGGTCTTCCAGCATAGCGATATGAATCGCATCATTGAACGTCTTCGGCTGGCGCCGGAAGAGTTCAGTCCGAACCGGACCCGTGCGGACACCGTCCATGAAGACCGTCACCTTGACGTCCTCAGAAAGGGATGCGCTGGCCATGGCGGCTTCGAGGTTATGAAGCTCCATGACGTAGTCTTGTTGCGAACGCTTTCCTTGCTTGTATCGCAAGAAGCTTGAACGATGGCGGTAGGCCACATTGGCCAGGAGGAAGGAGGAGCGAAGCTCCTGTTCCATGAATGACCACGAGGTGAAATACCCCGGAGACGCCGTCTCACGGGCCATGGCCCACGCGCGCGCGCACCCTCCGAGGTTGGATAGTGCAAACGCAACTTGAGCCCGCGCGTCATAGATCTGACGAGCGCTCAGCGCGATTTCGATATCGCGAACCCAGAAGACCAGACTGTCCGAGTCCTTGCCGTCAAACGTCGGAACCGACATCTTGACGGGCTTCGTCGTAGTTGGTCGCGCAGCGAATGGGGCCGTGTTCGTGGCGGACGCTTGTGCCGCACTCTGTGCCCAAATCCGCATCGTCGCGCGAGCGGCTTCCTGCGCAGCAGCGCTCACGTGAGCAATCAGCGTGACTCGTACTTGTCGAAGCGTTCCACGCGTGCCCTCTGCTGCTCCGCAGGAAGGTTGGTAAATTCAGCGAAGGCTGCCTCGCCCAGGAGACTGACCTAGCCCAATGGGCATCTGAAAGATGAGGAAAGTCCTGCCGCGCCGGCAGCCGACTCCCTGAGTCTCCCATACTCAAAGAGACCCTAATTGTAAAGATCCCGTCGGTCGCGGGATTGACTACAAGTGCTACCAGGTGTGACGGGGGTCGCATGCACCGTAGCTTAGAGGAAGCGTAATACGCTAACCTGAGCAGACGACTGGCGTCTCTGCTTCTCTATGTGCAAAGGCCTAGCCTTCCCTGTCGACTAAGGTACCGGGTACCGAACGACTTGCACACTTGTACGTTAGAGTTAAACTGCCTGTATTAATAACACTCATAATGTTTATATCTACTGTTTCTATCTGTATACTGAATCTCTATCTAAATGGCGATCTTCCTGAGCGGTTGGCTCTGGTAAAGCTTTGTCTTAAGTATGACTGACTCCCAACTAGGAATATCACCTATGGGAGGTCTGTGAAGAATATCCATTGGAGAGGGCCTGGTGTGTGACACCCGACGTGGGGTGGTCCACACCAGGAAGTGATCGTCAGTCCAAAGCGGTCATTCTCCGTTTCCTTGAAAAGGACCGCAGCCAGTATTGGCCCCATTACAGCAGGCCACGTGCCTCAAGCTCCTCCCTTTCACGTCTCGTGACGATTTCCATAACACCAACGGCTTGTCAATCTCAATCAGTCGCAGTCAGAGCTCTCTGTCAAATAGCAAATGGCAAGTTGCCATTTCGTTCTGTGCCATTTTCTGAAGGGCAACATGCCGTTTTTTCTTCTTGCGTACGCAACGAAGTGCGCAGACTACACCGCTAAGTGCGGTACGACATACCACTTTGACTTGACATTTGTATGCTTATTTATGGCAAAATAGAAGCGAACGATGCAGAAGTCTGCACCCCACTACAAATTTACAGTTAAAGATGGGGCGAACGAAAACTTCAGTGTTACAAGGACAAATAACCCTTGAGGCTGTGCAGCAGCCCCCTTCTTCGAGGCTGACCTGCTCGCCCAGAATAACATTCATATGGCTACGACCTTTGCAGCCACGCTCCGTCCATCTTAGGCTGGAATCCGGTCAATCCGGCAGGTGCGTGCATTTTACTTCGCACTAGAGATAATACTAAAAATCGTTAAAACCTGTGAGAAATCCACAACGTTGGGGCTAGGTCGACCATATTAGAGAGCGGTAGTGAGCGGTTGCGAGGAGCGTAGCCATAGCAAACCCGCGCGGTATTTGCGGAAGCGGGCCCAGCGACGAGCATTCCAGCGAACGGACCCGTTGCCGCAACTCGTAGTTAGTTTTTCTATTGCGGGGGTCTGGGGGTGCAACCCCCAGAATGCTTTTAATAGAAGATTGTGGATTTTTCACAGGTTTTTCCGATTTTTAAAACGCTCTCCTTAGTACTAAGGCAAAGTGCCAATTTAGTGGCCTGAGCCAATTTAGTGGCCCTGCTTATATTGACCAATGCGAGAAATGTAGCCATCATATACCCGTTTTGATTTGACAAAGAAAACAGCCGCTTTGACCAAAAACCTGAAGGACTTGATACGGTCCTCTCGTCCAGCCACCAAAACCTCACAGCCACCTCAGCACTTAGCGTCGAATGGTCAAACAGCGTGCTACAGTGAAGCCGAACGCGATGCAGCCTTTCAAGAAGCCCTCGCCGGACCGAGATGAAGACTACTAGCAAGATGACAGTTATTATACATCGTGCTGCACGCTGAAGACGTACGGAGAAGCTTAAACTCCGAGCGACTATCGTGGATTCCACCACGATTCGTGAATGGCGGGCCGTGACCAAGAAAGCCCCGAGGACCGCCGCCCTGTGTCCTAAGAATGGCGATCCATGGAAGTCGAAGCCAAAAGTTGGGACAATCATGGTGGTGGTGACCGCGACGACCGGTTTCGGTCGTCACGGTCACCACCACTACGATCGTCTTGACTCTTCTGCGGCGCTAAGCCCCTCGACGGCTTTGTGGAACTCGTCAACTCGCCAGCTCACCTGCGTCTTCGGACACGTCCATGGCCTGTAGAATAACTATCAGCAGGTTCGTGGTGCTGGCGGGTGTGCGGTTGGCGTCAGATTTGGCCGCAACTTCGGCATGGCCCTCACGAATCCGCGCAGTTGCCTCTTCGCGGCAGTTGCAGCGCGCAGGACGGTCGGTGGATGCCGCGGCACCACCAGCACCTACAGAGTCTGCAGTGCTCACACTGCATATACTTGTCCAGCTCGTTCACGACGGCGTCGGTCGTGAGCGTCACTTGGTCTCCGTCCGAGTCGCAGCGAGAACTCGGGAGGCAGCTCGGTGTTGACCTATAAGCCTTAATAAACTCGAATAAAACGTGAGCTTTTCTCAATATGATGTTAGAAGGTTTTCATTCACCTACCCCTGATGAGAGATGGAGTGCCTTCACCAGGTAGCCAGCCACCCCTACTGAATCCAAGTCAAACGGAGCCACTAAACTGGCACCACCGCGAAATCAATGCAACGCGATCACGGCCAGCTAGCGATTGCCTACGCTTCTGGTAGAGACCACAAAAATTCTCAAAAATCGACCAGAGTTTGCTCTTTCTATTCATGGCACAATCGTATCAATCCGACCATTCTTTCCGAAGTTATCGTTTTTCTTCTGCAGGGGCTTCACCGGGGCCACTAAATTGGCACTTTGCCTTACAGCAGGTATTGTGCCTTTCTGCCATTATGCCCTCAGATTTAAGGTCCTACGTAAGACCTCCTAAAAGACAGTCTGCTGGTCATTAAATTTAGCATGTCCCATGTTACAAGGTCGAAATGTCAGATGGCTGAGCAGGACCTCCTAAAAGACACTCTCATGTTACATGAGTCGAAATGTCAGGTGGCGGAGCAGCAGCTCTTTCGTAGGAGTAAATGGCCGGCGAAAAATGGCCATTCGGGCCTAAATTGCTTAAAGGTACCCTTTAGACCAAAGCTGAGCCCTTATGTAGGACCTTGACATCAGTCAGACACAAAGGTAAATCCTAGCCATCTGCATCGCAAATCCTACCAAGAGCCCTAACCCCTCCTGCTTAGGACCTACCTTTTGCAGTCCGATTGGCCATTTGTTTGGAAAGGCACAATACTCCGGTTTGCCAGATCCTATCGTAATCGTACATACCAGCTGACGGGGGCACAGCGCAGCACTTGATCTGGGATTGTCATGGATTCAGCTGTACTGGAAGAGCCTGCTCGACCCAAACTCGTGCTGGGTAAGCCCCCAGATTAGAGGCAATGGCCGCCTCACAGTATCTCCATTATAGGAGGCAACGGCTTCTTTGAAAGTCTTGGGGCCTCAATACGTACCGAGATCTGTTGGCATCTCGTGTGATACTGTACTGTACTACTCTGTTTCATAATAAGAGCAACAAACTCGAAAATCGGTGCGCTATAGGTGGAAATGAAGCAAACGAGGCTGTGATTGACGGAATCCGACGCGTCGTGGCCTCGCCATTTTTTTGGTATGCTCAACTCCGAAAGGCGCGAAAAATTGCCGCCAAGAATGCCGCTAAACTGGTTTTTGATGCTCGTCGGGCGAAGCGAGAGGGCGCCTCACAACATATTTCGCCCAGCCCCACTCCCCCCAGCCACACCATGGACGCCCCCACAACCACACGTCGCACGAAGAATCTGACCCGCGATGATAGGCAACTCGTCGTAACCAGCCTGCTCAAGACCTCCGAGAACGGAAGGCTCAAGCGGGGGGCAATTGTTGCTGTCGCCGCGGAGTGCAAGGTCGCCGCATCGACCGTCAGCAGAGTGTGGAAGAGAGCAA
>JAIKVD010000408.1:0-20255 GCA_024679075.1 Phytophthora uliginosa
CGAGCCGCTCACTGCACTCGCCAGAACGTACAATCTATAATTCGCGAGCGAAGCGAACAGCGGGTGCGCCGAAGGGGCGCCCAGCCAAGCGTAGCGCGGCTGGTCCCTGGTCCTTTTATGGATGCACGTCATCCCTCCCAGTCACCATAGTTCATCCAAGTCAAAAGGATTTGTAGCATTTGTTGTGTGATACTACGGCATGTACGGGTGTTTTGCCCCTTCTGTCGTTAGTGGGTGCGTGAACTCGTTTTTATCTCGTTCAACCATGTCCCGTCGACAAACGAACCTGTGCATCCGGCCGTTTTACTCTCACGATTATATCTTCATTTTAGTATACCTCGACATAGACTATTGGACCATACCAATTCCAAGTACAACCTTTCCGTATGTTGGACCTCCAACATAGCAGAGACGCTGCGAAAAAACTGAATGAACATATTGGAACTAAGGGGTTACGTACTTTACTATTTTTCGTAATCTCGCCAACTTCCGTGTGTTTTCTTCAATTCACCGACTAGGTCCGCCAAAATGTCATTTTGCAGCAAGAGCGAATGGTACACTGGGGGACGGTCTTCGTGACGGTGACAGCGTCGAGCTTTCTGCTGGGGCGGCGCGAGCTGCCTAAGATTGGACGCTTCTTGGGGCTCTACAGCGGCCGCTCCGTGGGCGCCATCCTGCGCGCCAAGAAGGAGTTCTTCGACGCCACCAAGGACAATGACCTAGTCAAGGTGCGCCGCCCGATCTCCCATACTTTGTCAATTTCTCCGTTTGCGTAATTTAATATTCACTTTTCTGCCAGTTGCAACGCGAGTTCCAGCGCGGTATTGAAGAGCTCAACGAGATCCGCTCCGAGCTCACGAGCGTCGGCAGCATGCACCGGCCGCTGCAGCCCACAGGAGCCCCCGGAGCGGCCCCAAGAGGAGCCACCTTCGACCACTCCGCCGCAGGAAATGCTACTGTTGCTACTAATGCGGCAACTGTAGCAGCAGCGACGGCAGTGTCTGCGGGTCGCTCCAGCGTGTCGCTGGCCTCTACGACCGCGTACGAGATGCAGGACGGCGTGCGGCGCAGCGCCGAGGCGAGTCTGGCCATGGCCGAGCTGAAACTGGCGGAGCACGGCACGTTCGCCCCCAGAGTTGAGAGTCAGGAGGGCGGCGCCGACTACGTGTCCGCCAGCATCATGGACAGTCTGCTGCTGGACCAGGAGAAGCTTCGCCAGGCAAAGGGTTGAGGATCGAGCTACTGTAGAAGTGCAAACATGCGTTTCTTTATTGCTACTTGTGCCGTCGGTTTGAGATCAAGATGCAGTAGTTTTGTTTGACAGGAACAGGAAGGCACCGACGCTAAAAGACACGCGGATATCACACGTTGCCTCTGGTTATGCTGCTTATTGAGCGTGCCATCAAGAACCCGAACCAGATCGGTTTCGACCTCTTCTGGAGCATGAAGGTGGAGTCGCACAACGACCAGTATCGTGACCGTTACGGCACAATCTTGAACACTTACTTGGACGTGTAGCTCGAAGATGGTGCAACTTTGAAGCTCCAGGACAAGCTTTTCTCGGAAGGCGGTATGCTCGAGTGCGTTTGCCAGTGAAGGTGAAGAAAAACGATGGTGCAGCTGAGATGAAGCGGGCAATGCAGCAGGGTTTGGAGGGGTTAAATGAGCTGTTGCATGGTTCTTTCCAGCTGCCACTTATCGAAGTGTGCAAGATCATCAAAAGCAAGTGATGGACTCGGCGAAGAAGCCGTTGTGGTTGGTGTTCGAGTATGCTGAAGAGGGCGGTGCTCCAGTGACGGTGATGTTCAAGGCTGGTGACGATGTGCGTCAAGATTGTTTGACACTGCAGTTGATCCGTCTGATGGATGACATGTGGCGTGAAGAAGGATTGGATATGGCAATGGAGCCCGAAAAGTGTGTGGCAACGTCTCCCATGACGGGTATTCGTCAAATAGTTCCCAACTCGGTCACGACTGCTGATGTACACAAGCGCGGTGGTATTATTTTAGGGTCGTTCAAGGACCCGATTTTTGAAAAGAGCCACAAGGCAGCCATCAATCGCCATGTTCACCAAAAACTCAATCACCGGCATAACCAAAACATCGTCCAGACTGCTTGCTTGGTTCTGACATTTCGTGTACTTCACGTTCTAGTTTGCCTGGCTTTCAAACGATAAAACAAATAATGTAGCAAGAACGATTTCGAATTCAGCTGAGCACACTGTACGACAATTATGCGGACGAGCAACCCTCGCAGCGTTCGATTGTGCTGTTCGATGCCACCTACGAATTAAGTCGCTACCACCGTTTGCAGTTCCTTGGCCACAGGTTCCCAAGGTTTCTGCTATCCAGCGCGTTCTATTTTCTTTGACCTGTACCTTTGCTTCATGGCATGGCTCGACGTGGAATCGGCCTTCGAGTCTCTTGCCATTCTCCAATTTACGCTGCAATCACCACCAGTAGTCGATTCGAACGCCATCGATCACGATTCTGCTCGAGACGTTGGGTCACCCTCCGCCAGCTATCTTCGTCTGCTGCATTGAGTGTCGAGCCGCCAGCAATGGACGACAAGTTCTCGGCCCTCGACTCTAGAGACGATCTCAAGTCTGGACGCTGGCTGCGGCCACGTGAGGTGCTTCTTACGCTGCAGTACTCCAACTTCTGGTCCCATCGGTGGCTCGGCTGGGCCTTCGTCTACGTCACAGTGCTGCTCTTCTTCTTCATCTACCGCTGCGTGGGGCTGTCAGCACTCATCAACATGTACGGCACCGACAATGACAAGGCCGCTGCAGTGGAGCTGGGAGCACTCGGTCTGGGGCTACTCGAAGACTTGATCTGCGCCACGTACCTCGTGACTGTGCTCTGGCTCATCGACTTTGTGTTGCTCCGGACACTCGGCACTTCGTCCGACAGCATGACGGTGCAGATCTTCATCAAGTGGAAGCGCCAACGCGTCATCCGTCGAGCAGTGACGTTCTCAACGTCGTGGCTGCTGTTCGTGGCGACAGCAGGGCCATTCGTCGCGGACATTATGCTGGTGCAACTGCGCAGCATGCGCTTCACCTTTGAGATCGTGTCTGACAGCGACATGGTCAGCAATGTGGGCATCTCAAGCTCGGGATTCAACGGGGCTTACTTGACAGGGACGGTTCTGGTGCTTGTCGCGACGTTCTTCGCTTCGGTACGCACGTGGACGTCGTGGGCTGACCTGATGCGCTGGAATCCGACGCACGCGCTGCTTCGAGTTGTGGACACCATTCGCAGTCGCTGCAAAAGAGAAGACGAGGAACTGTGGACGCCCAAGGAGGAGCTGGAGCACGGCTCCTCGTTCTCCTCTAGCGACAGCTACGACGACGTCAACGAGTTGATGCTGGAGAACGGCAAAGCTGTGCAGTACGCAAACACGGTCACACCTAAGCGACTGAGCTGCAATATCGCTGTGGCTGTCCCTGTGGACGAGCTGAGCAATGCGTCGACATCAAGCGATGCCAGTGATCACGAGACGACGTTCGAGCGCACCCTGCGTCGGCTTCAAAGTGTTGACTGGTTGCGCTGCGTCTTGCAGCTGGTTGTGGCGCTGTTTGCGATCGTCTTCATGCCCATGATCGTGCTGGCGATCAGCCAGGCATCGTCGCCTCTGGTGGCCAATGTGGCGATGGACACTACCATCAACGAGCTCTTCACCCGAGCCCTGAAGGTTTCCGCGGCCGGGTTCGTGCCTGTAGCCGCCGATGGTAGTTAGTTGAAGTTGAATATCGCAAGTTGAGAATACACATAATCGGTATTCAACCTTCTTCTTCTTCTTCTTCTTCTGCCTCTACATCTACGGAATACCCGGCTAATTCTCCAGTTTAACTACACATTTATGAAGAATGTTCTCTGAAATTTATTTCAGAGTCTACTGGGGATACCATTTTCCGCGCATAATGTATGTATATAATGATAAATCCGCCCTCTATACACTTGTACAACAGTTTTTATTAAAATTATGCACTCTTAAATATTATAACCTTACATACTTTCGAAAAACCCATTCATCGGTAATCAAAGAGTTGAATTAATGAGTGAACATCATGAAAACCCATGAGCAACACCCTTACTATCCTCTACATGTATTATATTTTTTTCCGAAGCAGGGGGGCGAGTCCTAACTTTATGAAGTACAGTTCGAACAACCCCTCTCCAACAATCTTTTGGTGGATCTCTAGTATACATCAATGTATAAGATGAACAGGTATCGACCTAAAATATCTTTTATAATTAATACCTATAGTCTCCTTGAATCACCCAGGTGAATGTTGACCCTGTCGGCGACGACCCATCTTCATGCAACAGAAAATGTAAGTAATTTATGTAGAAATCTATTTCGTGGGTTTTCCTTAGGATTTAATCAACTCCTTGCTGATCCCACTGGGTTGTTTGTACCGTTGCCACAAAGACCCAGCTAATAAAATCAGTTGGCATCCGTTCATCATGACGGACCTTCTGGGTTTGGCAGCGGAATGACCCCAAGGAGCTCTCGAGCGGCATATAGCTTCAAGGGCCACCTGGAGCTGGCCGTCTCCGTCATCACATATCTCTACGCGCTCGAGTTGCCCGCGACAGACTCGTCATGCTAAACAGATTTCGACTGGCAATCGGCCGCGGAAAGACACGAGCGGCGAGCCGTCGATGTGATGAGCGACACGATGCTCAACAAGATGGAGGAGAGGATGAGGAGGAAAAGAAGAGGAACAGAAAACGGGCAAGACAAACAAAACACTTTGGCGAAAGGATGCATTACCAAATAATTAAAAAAATGACCCGCCCAATCATTACTAAATCCCTAATATGCTTACTCCAGGTTGGCCAGGCATGAGCTCGTGCTGCTTGATGGACCGCGTCCGAATCAAACTCAGACGGGTAAAACGTCTTGAGCCATTTTACCATCTCAAGCTCTCCGTTTTCCGCAGCGATCGTAGATGCTAATCGGCTGCATGCTTCACTTCGATTGGTATGGAGAAAGAGAACAACATCAAAATGGCCATATCCTGCTGCGAAATCTAGTGCACGCTTGGTGCAGCCTTCGCGGCGGTTCTCGTGCAACCAAGCTACTACTTTAAGATGACCATTCTCAGCGGCTAAATCCATAGCTCGGCTTGGGCAGGGCTCCCCAAGAATAGCGCTAAGGCATTGAATAGTATCGAGATGCCCGTTTGCGGCAGCGTTTTCCATAGCGGCGCTGGAGCATTGTTCTTTCCGGTTAATGTGTAACCAGTGAATAATCTCAGTGTGCCCACGAGCTGCTGCCCTGTCAATAGCTCGAACAGTGCACTTTCCGGTTCCAAAGTCATGCAGAAATTTCACGAAATTGAGATCACCGCGTGCTGCGGTGTGCTCCATTGCGACTGGCGTATGTCCCTCGGATCTATTTGCCAGCTGCCACGTAAACATGTCCAATTTTCCGGTGCTTGCTGCATTATCCATCGCGGCATTGGAGCAAGTATTTGGGTAATGTTTGTGGAGCCATTTCAGCATAGTAAGAGATCCATACAACGCGCATTGATCAATTAGTTGCCCTCTCCATTCCATTGCTGTATGCGCATGCAGCCACTCAGCAATTTCCAGGGCGTTACTGGCTATGGCCAAACACATGGCCGAATGGGAGCAACCCTCGCTACGATTTTCAAATAGTCAATGAACGACTCTTTCGTGACCTCCCAGAATTGCGTTATCCATCGCCCGCATCGTACATCCCTCGCGGCGATTTTCGTGCAGCCATATCACAACCCGAAGTCGGCCTTCCGCGGCCGCTGCATCCATCGCGTGTTGTGTAAACACGGATCCCCGATTGTGTAGCTACTGGACAACACGCAATCTGCCTGAGGCCGCGGCTCGAATCACACAATCGGGGTGAGCCTGCCCAATACGGCGTGCCAATCGTTCAATATTTCGCATGGGTCCAGCCGCACAAGCCTCAATCAGCGCATTATCTGTCACTGGCGCGTTTGTTTGCGTCAAGACCCAATTTAGAAATCTCGAGTTTTCACGACGTGCAGCGTGGGTCACCAACTCGCCATCAGAGCTATTAACCCCGATTCTTTGAAGCCACTCGACCGTTTCAAATGTTCCCGACTGAATAGCAACAGTCAACATACGCGCACCCCAACAAACGCGTCGATGCTCACGATAAATTCGCTCCAAGAAATCGAGATTCCCGTGCAAAATGGCCGTTAATGCCCCATCACGAATACAGGCTTCTTGAAACGTGTCGACGAGACGGTTCGCCACATCTAAGTGTCTGTATGTAATTGCGATATCAAGCGCGGCGTTAAAATCCCTATGACATCGCAGTTGACTTGTTATATCACTTGGTGTATGCACCGCTATACGAGCGATAAGTTCTTCTGAGCGCAGTTCGACCGCCCGGACTAATGAAGACTGGTATGGAAAGGCAAACGCCTCAACGATGGACGCTGCAAAACCGCCATGACTAGCGAGTGCAATCCCCTTAATAACAACTTCGACACTTTTCATGGGCTCCATCGTGACTTGGTAAGCTGGAAAATGCGAGCTTGGACTTCGTCACTGCTCCTTCCCGTTAATGGGCTTAGTTGTACATCGCGTCGTTAGTTTGAAACGTACAAGTTGAGAACAAAAGAATTTTCTCCGTCGCTTCTGACTGCTGCAACTACTATAGTTGCCATCATTGGTAGTCTCGCCGTTAGACAATCTGGAGTAGCGTTTTGGTTTTTAAGCGCGTGATTTTTCGTAGCCTTTTCCGTTTTTGGCAACCGCCAGATCCACTACTATTCTTTCCAGCATTCTCAGTTCTCATACTCAAGTGGCAGTGGAGGCGTTCAGTCGGCTTCAAAGTGTCGTGTCGTGCGTTCTCATGGACGGCGAGCAAGATCCCGATGTCCATTCTGTTGAGACTCACAAGACAGCACGGAGTGTTAATCACCACACTGAAACAACACTGATGAGGGCTGATGGACGAAGCAAGCCCTCCACACACAAAAAGCGTAAAGCGTCAGCCGGGAAATCGTGCACCAATTTGGAAGAGCCCAACTCGCTCTCTAATAAACGCCGTGGTGTTGAATTAAAGGTTAATGCATCGCTTGGTGCAGACACCAACACGGAACGTACAAGTGGCGCGGTTAAATCCGGTGGTATTCAAGTTCCCGCAAATGGCGAGGTTAAATCTGGTGGTATTCAAGTTCCCGATCAATCGGTGGAGCGTGCCAAGGAACCCTTTTCGGAAGGGTAAGCCCAATCGGCCCACTTGTGTGGCTCGGAAGCGCAAATACCAACATTCTCGATTTGCCAATTGCAACCTGACTTGAAAACGCCTTGGAAATTTGTCGGCCGAGTTCTTGCGCGCAATCATGTTCGTCAATACAACGCTTGGCGGAGCCGTGGCAGACTCTTTGAAGTTTACGTTACTGACCAAAAGTGCGACACCATATGGGCTACTGTGTTCAATGAAGGTGTGGATTCATTTTTCGATACGCTCGAACCGGGGTCTGTTTGCTCCTTTGCCAACGGTCGTATTAAAGCGGCGAACGCTACTTTCACCTTGCGAGGTTCGAGCGTGGAACTATCTTTTGGCGGCGAAGCTGATATTCAGCAGGAAAAAACTCCAAGTTTGATGTTCCCGGAACCTACCCTTTCTTACAAGCGGCTTGTGGATTTGCCCAGTCTGAATGCTGGCGCGAGTTACACGTTTATCGCAGTGATAACAAAGGTCGGGCCACTAAAACCAATTACGACTCGCAAAGGAAAACAAACCCACAAGCGCGAATTTCTGGTAGCAGATGATAGTAATGCGGAGGTGTTGTGCACGCTCTGGGGTCAAACCGCTGAAGATTTACAAGATTCCGTTCAAGGCCGTGTGATTCTTATCAAAGATGCCCAAGTTTCGTCTTACCTGAACGTGAAATCGATTAACGTGAGTCCCACCTCGGCTCTCCTTCATAACCCCGCCACTGCAAGATCGGCGGTACTGCGAAAGTGGTTCTCTTCCATTCCGTCAGACCACACGTTCGTTTCGCTTCACGAGTAATCAACTTGGGGTGAAATGTTCCTGCTGTAACAACCCAGTGGTAGAAGAGATCTCCACCACAATACGTGTTTTTCCCTGCAATGCTCAAGTACGACTTTATCGGTTTGGAATAGCAAGAGTCGGAACTTAATCAAAAGAATGCCCGCTTCAATTAATTTAAATCTTGTCTTGATACTTTCCCTAACAGCTTGTGTTGAACTTTTTGCTCTCACCGATTTACGATGGGAAGTCTCATAGTATGATTTCTCCAATCTTCAACGCTCGTCGTCGGTCACAGAGCACTTCAAATTCCTCTAATCGTTTCGTATCAGCGAGCGCTTCTGCATTTGGTGTGAAATAACGAAGATATTCCATCGTTAGAGGCTCCATCAAGAACATGCTGTCCAATCTTTTCACACGGGTTGTAGCGACGTAAAACGACGAACGCTGGGGCTGGTTTCGCGTGTGTTGCCGAAGAGGTGCCACGATCATCTTGGTAACTGTTAATCCTTGAACCTTTTCACTTGTTAACGCAAACGCTGGTACAAGTGGAACTTGTTTAACTTTCACGGTATAGCTGCGATTCGAAATCCGAACTTGCACATCTCTCTTGTCCATGAGCCGTACCGGGACAACCCCTGCTGGAAGCCCTTGTACTAATTCCACATGCTGTAAATTTGGATCTAGCAAACGAATAAGCACCACATCAGGTGGTTTTGTATGAACCACAATACGTAAATCATTTGCCAGACGCTCGCTTTCTACATCGTCGGCTGCACATATGAAAGAAGCCACGTGACCAATCGTTCCATTTGCTAGTCTTAGAGCTCTTGAAACGTTTTTTGTTTGCTGCACTGGCATCCCTAAAGAAATTTGGAGCATCATCGGAAAGCCTTCCGTTTTGTCGTCTCGAATTTTATTAAGGCTACGACGCTGCCCTCGGGTTAGTTTGCAGCGCGTGTGCGATACATCCGCCGGAAAGCAATGCATCGATTGTTTTTTCTCTTCTTCATTAAATTCACTTCGCAATGCGTTCGACGTAACAATTATAGGGCATAAAGCAGTTCGCGACATCGACTCGCTCTACCAATTTTTGTCACAACACTGCTCATTCACATACTGTATATCCGCCTCTCGATAATCACCAACCCGCCAACGACCAAGTATATCTCTCCACATGGGGTCATCGCGGTGGCGCATATTCTCCTCCAGCATTACCACCTAATTAATCATTCTGTATGCTACTATACCTCTCATGCGCTCCATATATACTGCAGCATCATTCTCAGATCCATGACTAGCTCGTCTTTGTCGAGAAGGATCAGGAGGGCGGGCAATATACGCTGGATAACCCATAACTGGAAGTTGCTGCAACCAGTCCCCAACGAATAAGACATGCACACCGCCAAACACCTTGTTCGGCTCGTTCTTCAACTCACGAAGAGCAGCATCGATTTTTCCAATAAATTTGACATCCGTCGTCGAAACTTCATCCATAATAAGCATTTTCAGCTGGGCAAACTCCTCTTTCTGCTCAACACTATAGCGTTGTTGCTGTCGCTTATTTCTTTTCACTCCCCAATTGAACACACCTTGATAAGCTACAGTTTTTAGATCCTTTTCGCTCCCCCAGCTCCCGGCTAACGCCTGAGGATATTGCTTCCAAAAATGTATGACCAGCCATTCGGTTCAACCTGAAATGCAATGAAACCTCTCGTTTATCCCCAATCTTTCTGGACATGATACACTTGCCGACAGGAGATCTTGCCAACCGTTCAATGCTCCGTCTCGGCTTAGCAATCGTACACGCGTTGGCATATATGCTTGTGTTGGTACTTCGAACGCTACGTTTTGAGTTGATCTTGTCTCATTTAGTCGCCGCTCAGCATCCGCAATACCAGCTTCAATATCACTTGCGGTTGCCATTACAGCCATATCATTATCCATAATGTGTTCATTTGACGATGCAGCTAAGGTCCACGCATCATGTCCTCTCATCAGATGTGCTATATTCTTTGTAGCAGCCCGAATTTCCGCAAAATCATATATCTCATCGGTGTCGGGTAACATAACTTCAAATCCGTCATCTTCAGGATCTGCAGATGAATTGAATTCTAACTCCCCACACCGCTCCTCGTTACGTAGGCGGTACCTCTCGATATCCTCATCAGGCCGTTCTCGTGCAAGCTGTCGCGACTCATAATAACCATTCGAGTTTTCGACATATATATACCCTTCTACAGGTGCTTCATGCCCCCACCACCGCTCCAACATACTGCCAAAGCTCTCATTTAATGACGTAAGGTCGCTGCTGCCACGAAATGGTTTGAACATGACCAATACAGCTTGACGATACTTTGGTGTGTTTTCCAGGCGAAGTGAGCAAGCGATGGAGCATAGCGGCTGAGCGTAGCGGTCGGAGCTGGGAAAACGAGTTTTCAAGCAGAAGGAAACAACCGAAGCCGTACACGAAAAGCTCGCAAGACGACTCTCAAGCTTCACAAACATAAAAGGGCAAGAAAATCTTAAACTGGACAACCCCCCCCCCCCCCCTCTGCTTTGGTTCATTTGAAGTCCGTGGCGCCGAGAGCGCAGCAGTACCGCGTGGAAGCTACCGCCGAGCCGAAGCTTGCCAAGACCAAGCCGCGCTGGCAATTTATGTTACCCACCCACCATCCCTGTTGGGGTTGCCATTCGGTACCTTGCCTCACCAGCAAGGTTACTCATGCCTTTGGCCCGGAGTTCTACCGAGTCGATTTGCGTCCACCGGGTATGTTCACACACTTGCTTGGGAAAGAACATACGACACACCTTTCCATCCGGCGTTCTCTTGGGGTTTTAAAGCACGAGCGGCAATGATACCAATGATGCGTCTGGTATTCAATTAACGCACGAGTTTTCAGCAGGTTGGACGCTATTCCTTCATCAAACGGCAACGAATGCGGTAGAGCTAAACGGTGATGCAATCTCTCGCCTATTGGAAATTCTTCAATCAAATCATCTCTTTCACGAATTTTCTGCAGTTGTTTGGTTATGAGTTCGTTACCTCCACATTCACCTCTACCACAGTGCTCTCAGATTGTGCTTGTCGTCGCCTTTTGAGCATGATTGGCGCCGCGTCACCAGTATCAATGTGGTGCTCTGTGCTGAGTGACGTGATGGGCGGGCAGTCCCCCTTGTCCGCCGTCAGCTGTCGGTACACTCTCAGCAGTTTCGTAATCAGCTGCCTACTGCCCTCGTCCTCGACTCCGATGTGCACGTTCTCCTCGTCCTCGAGAGGTTCTTGGCTGTTGCCCAGCCCGTCTAGCCACTCGTTAATCCTCTCACGCTGCAACTCTCCGTTCCCTCGCAGCACTTCGACGTCACTGCTCAATGGGATCCACTGTCCGAGTTCTCGCCTCGCAGGCAGCCGTGCCCTGTCGTCCTTCGCGTTCACCGCGGGGACTAATGCTTTGCCGTTCTTCACCTTCGTGACGGTCGCCGCCAGCATCACCGCGCCCGTGTTCTCGGTGGGCAGGAATATGCCCACCTCCCCGTCGTCCGCCGCCACCGACACTTCGATCGGCGTGACCGCGCAACCGACCAACTCCGTCCGCCGCACCATCCGCACAGCCGCCACGCGTGCGTTCATCGCGTCGCCGATCGCCCTGAATGGGATGACCACAGCCCATCCTGCCGTAGTATAGCGCACTTCGTTCCGTTCGAAGTCCATCATAGCGCCGTACCATCGCATAAAGTCTACTCCTAGGAGAAACTCGTCGGTGCACCCCGACACAATGCATGCTTCCACACGAATGACTTCCCCGAAGATACTGCTCATACTGAACTCCCACACGCCTACCACGTCCAGCAGGAAGCCTCCGATCCCTTCGACGTAGTCAACAGGGGCTGCTCGCGCTACCCTGTCGCCATACTGCATCCAATCGGTGTCCGCCACCGTGTACCGAGCCCCACTATCCAACTTCACGTGCTGTCTCGCGCCGGCCACTTCCATGATCACGGTGGGCAGCTCATCGTCCGCACCGATGTTCTCCACATCATCACCTCGCGCCGCCCGTCGCGGGGTACTTGACTCTCGATGCTGCACCAGGCTCACTCGCGCCTGGTTCCGCCGTTGCTCCGCCGGTCCGTCCGCCTTCTCACGCTCGCGTAGTCGCCTGCGTTCCCATTGTTGCTCCATGGCTTCGACAGCCACTTGTTGTCGCTTCTCCAGCCGCTCATCGCTCATGCGCTGCTGCTCGTCCGCCTCATCACGCTCTCGGCGCCTCTTTCGAGCCAGACAGATCTTCGCGCGCTTCCGCGCTTGCTGTCGCGCAACACGCACGCGTTGCACGTCGTCGACCACATCGTTCTTCACATCCTCGTGCGGCGTTGTCGTGGCCGCTGAGCTTGACTCCATAGTCACGGGCGCGTCCTGGTCAACCGGGTCCGCGACCGCGTTCGTCTTCAGCACCGTCGCCGTGCGAGGGACTTCCACTGCTGCCGTCATGAACTCGTCCGCTACGACCTCCCCTTCCGTGCTCATGCCCAGCTTCATCGCCGTCCTACCCGACTCCGCGCCTTCTCCGGTTCGAGCAACTCCGTCGCCTCCTTGTGGTTCATCATTGGCTTCGTCACGCCCTCGACGGTGGTCAGCGCGCACATACCGTGCCGCTGCCATTGCGGGTCTCACTGCCTAGCCGCCCTCTCCTCGTCATTCGCATCAGTGTCTTCATTCATCCACTGCACGACCGCCGCCACGCCGTCTCCTCCTTGGCCCACCGTCGCATTCTCCACGTCGGGGTCGCCCCCGTCCTTTGTCTCCGTCGCCTCCCCACCATTTCTTCCGCTCACCAGCCGAACCGTCGCCTGTTCGACTCTTCCTGCCCGCAGGTCGGCCGCTGCCGACACCTCCACTTGCCTCATCGTTCCCACACCTTCACTCGTCGTCAGCTCCACCAGCCGGGGATTTCCTCTTCGTCCTGGACGTCATACCCCCTTTATCGCGTCCTCGACTAGTTTTCCGGCGCTGCACGCACCTTCCGCCCACGCTGCTGCATGTAGACATCATTCCGGGCCTTGACATCCGGATCAGTGCATGCTCGCGCGAAGTGCCCGGGCTGGTTGCACGCAAAGCACTTCGGCTCGTTCGGGCACTGCGTCGACCAATGGCCAGGCTGGCCGCACTGGAAGCATACGCCGCTGCTCGGCCTGCTTTCCTTGCCCGACCGCTTCTCCTCCGGCGCCTGTTCTTCGACCCGCCGCTTGTCGCCGACCGCCTTCTTGACAGCCGCCTTCAACTTCTTCTTTTTCGGCTTGGCGTCGGACTCGTCGCTGCTCGACTCGACGGTCTCGCGCTTCGGCCTCGACTTCATCGCCTTCTTGACCACCGTCCGACCGCTTGCAGGCGACGCCGTGGCCGCCCGCTTCCGTTCCGTCTTCTTCGGCTCGTACCAGTACTTGCTGTTCCATAGGTGACCTGATGGCGGATCCCACGTACCCGTGACAGCATTGTAGACACACTGCGGATTCGTGAAGAGCGAAGCGTGCTCCATGTTGTTCCTCACTTCACTGACTTCGCCCTGGACGCCCGTGGTGCTCGTCATATCCGTAGGCAGGCCTGGTCGGCCGATGCCTGGAACCACCATGGTCTGCCCCATCATGCCCGTCATCGGTATGGGGTAGGGCCGCGGCGCCGTAGCCCAGGGTAGTCCCACGTTCAGCATTCCTTGAGCGACGTTATCCATCGGATCGTCGATCTCGGTGGCCTTGTCCACCGCTTCTTCAAGCGTCTTCGGCTTCGGAGCCTGCCGAACTAGCTTCCTCGTGGTCTTGTCGAGGCAGCGGTAGAACTGCGCCAATTGGACCCTCTCATCACGTGGTTTCGACCCACAACGTCACGCAATCCCGGCGCGAAGTCGGCGTAGGTCTCACCTGGCATCATTGGCCGCATGCTCACACGCCACTCTGCCGCCGACTTGTCCTTCTACTCTCCGTAGCGCCGCAGCAGACCCTTCTTGAGGTTGCTCCACGTCCGTTTCCGCTTAGGCAGATGTCGGTTCATGTTGACCCACCATCGGGCAGCATTCTCCATCAGCTTGTTACCTAGGATGTAGTATAGGGCCGAGTCAGACCACTTGCCTCGCCCTGACTCCTCTGCACCCTTGAGAGCTAAGAGATTCGACTGAGGTCAATCCCTGTCACTTGGGTTGCAATAAAATTGTATAGGTATACATAGTAGTGTACTTGTTGAATATCTATGAGTAGTGAGAGATTGTTGAAGACATGTGACTACGAGAAGCAGAAGGTTGCGACCCGCGTGGCTGCGGCCATAGTAGTCAAGAACAGTCTACGGTTTTTTTACTGCTTGAGAAGCTTTCCCCTACAACGACACTTAAACAACAAGAATCACAACCAATTTGACATCGAAGTACACACGTAGATTCCTGCTCTCATCTACTCCTTCGGACTACGCAACTCATCCACACCGGCGAAGTGCTCAGAGTTACGGCAGTAATTCTCTCAGGTTATGAGCCCAATTGACTTCAGTGTGGATTCGAGCTCTGAACGACACTGAGCATGGACATGCAACGACTTCTTCACGACCAACAGCCCCAAGATCAAGGACAAGGCCCCCAACAGCAACATCAGCATCCTCCTGGTCCAGAACGCAATGTTGCTCGGCAATCGGGCGTGAAGAAAGTCTCGGGAACGACGAAAGCACCGAAGTACGATGCAGATGGTGGATTTGATCTGTACAAAGCTCGTCTAGAATCGTATCTGCGGCAGCGTGAATACTGGGACGTGGTTCTCGGAACTGAAGCGCCAGACGCGCAAAATGAAGAACGCCAGCGGATCTTCGAGGAGCGCAACTTATTTGCTCGAGATGCGCTGCTCTATGGGCTACTATCAAATGATGCCAAGAAAGTCTGCAAAATGACACGCGTGAGTGAAAATGTGTCTTTTCTCGCTCAAAGACGGACAGTCTTTGAGCGAGAAAAGACGAAACGCGACTTTGCCAACAACATTCGAGTTCGGGCCAAGTTGTTTGGAGCAAAATACACGAAAGGTACGAGCATGGACAAGTACCTGGAGAGTCTTGAGGACTACCGACGCCAACTTGAAAACATGAATTCTCCGATCAATGACGATGAAATGGCCAAGATAATTCTGACCAGTGTGGAAGGAACCCATCGAAATGTCATCAGGATATTTGGCCAGTCGGAAAACCCTCCTGATCTTGAGCGTGTGTTGAACACTCTGAAGACGGAAGCCGAAATGGATAAGGCAGTAGCAGAATAGAATGGAGGCGTGAAGATAAAATCTGAGGAAGGTGAGAAGTTGATCGGAGCTGTCAAATTCAAGAAACCTTGGAAAGGCAAGCGGCGTCAGAAGAATAACAACAGTGGGCAAATTTCCGCAAACGACTTGCTGATCAGGGCGACAGAAAACGGAAACGGCAAGAAGACACTGCTGACAGTAGTGATGATGACAAGCAGACGAACAAAAAGGCCAAGAAGTCGAAAAGCATCAATTTTGTGGGACGATGGACGAAAAGCTCCGGTTTCATTAAGATGATGGGATCTTCGGAGGCTGTAGATGAAAGGACAACATCGGTACAAATTATGGCTTATACACCTGGTCGATCAAGTCAAACGTGGATGCTCGACACCGGAACCGCTGTCCACGTTTGCACGAGTGCCGCTGCGTTTGGATATGGAATGAGAGAAGACACGAACTACTTTGATGACTGGAGAGGCGAAAGTAACAGCTCGGACGGCATCGGGTTAGTGAAAATTCGTGTCAGGAACGACACGGATCCTGAAGGACCTGGGGTTGTGCTGGAGTTGAAGGAGACTCGATACTCATCACGAGGATCTACCAATCTAATTAGTCAAGGCAACTTGAGCAAGATGGTTGGGAACCTTCAACACCTCCAGCAGCCTCGCCGGAGGAACGGATCACGATCTTCACTCACAAAGACTACGAAGATGTAGCACTTGTATTTCGAAAGGAACGTGGTCACTATTGGCTGGACGCAACCCCGGTGATACCTAGCAGCCCAGTTTGCGCAGCAACATCAACGCCGACGAATGACAAATTAATGCTGTGGCACATGAGATTCGGACACCCAAACCTGGAAGCAATGAAAAGAATGGTTCGGATGGGAATGGTCGACGGCTTGGACCTGACTTTGGCAGATTTCAAGATACCCTTCCGGTGCATTGCCTGCCAACGTGCTAAACAGAAGCGCATGTCGTACAAACGACAATATGGCAAACGTCAAAAGTGATGCTGTGCGCGACTGATATCAGATATTAGCCCTGTTGTAATACTGACACCTGGAGGAAACCGCTACTTTCAACTTGTCGAAGATGAAGCATCGCGATTCAAATGGTGTTATCTCTTGACGGAAAAGAGCGTTGCGAACGAGAACACGATGAGTCTCATCTTGAAACTGGAGAAAGAACATACAATCAAGATGTTCTCTAGTGACAAGGGAGGTGAATTTCTCACGCGCTAAAGGCGTTCCTTGCTTCGCATGGAATCGAACTCAAAACTACTAACGGGTATACGCCGGAAGAAAATTGTCTGGTGGAGAAATTGAATGGGCATCTGATGAATAAAGTGCGTGCGATTAGTGAAGCGGCTGGTCTACCAGAATGCCTCTGGGGTGAAGTGCTCGGCTATGTCGTTGACGTGGACAATATGAGCCTGACCAAGGCACTAAAGGGTATGACTCCGTACGAAAAACTGCATGGGCACAAACCACGGGTGAGCGATCTGCATGTGTGTGGCTGTGTGATGTTCCACCACATCCCAAAGAAGAAACGAAGAAACAAAATGGACATGCGTGCAGATCCTGGAGTGTTTCTAGGCTACGCTACCACCTCACTCGGATACCGCATACTTGATCTCTGCACTGGCAATCTTGTGGAACGGCGTGATGTTATCTTTTATGAAGATATGGCGAGTTCCTCAACATGTGCAAGATCTTATCGACAAGGTATACTTTGGAAAGCACATTGAACTACCAAACCACATTGATTTCGTTTCACTACCTGTAAGTCATTTTCCTTTGCTGCGTGAAAGTGAAAGGGAGCAGCATAGAGATGAGGATGAGGACGACCGATTTGTTGAAATTGCGGAACCGATGGATGAAGACAACTAAGAGTTCTATGACACTGATGACGGTATGGCAGAGCAATTCGATGATCATGATGTAAGTGACGACGACAGCAGTGATTACAGTAGCAGCAGTGATACCGATGATGACAACACCGGTGGCATTGATGACATACAAGATGTTGTTTCTGCTCCGACACAAGTCGACAACGGCACAGGAAGCAGCGGAAGACTGACTGGTGCTAGAAGTAGTGGGAGGACTACCATGCCTTCGGCAGTGCGGATGCGTGGAACTAGTGGGAGCGGGGGCAAACACCAAGAAGACCTCAACCTGTTCCACTGCGAAGATCGACTCGTGTCCGGCGGCAAACCCAGCGATTTAGCCCCCAGAGTTTCTTGATGGCTCACACACTGTTTCAATGCATGATGATTGGCGCTGTATGCAACCTGCTGAATCCCACCACAGTGCCTGAAGCTCTTGCCTCTGAACATGGTCCCAAGTGGCAGAAAGCGATGGATACCGAGTACGAATCCTTGATGGCTAATCAGACATGGAAGTTGGTACGCAGACCAAAGTCCACCAAGAATAATCCTGTCAACATATTGACATCGTTGTGGGTGTTGGTATGTAAACTCAACGAAAAGGGTTTGATAGAACGGTTCAGGGCGAGATTGGCAATCAAAGGATACCGGCAAAAGTATGGACTTGACTATTTGGAGACATACTTACCTGTAGTGCGTATCGAGTCGGTGCGGCTAGTTCTCTTGTTAGCACTGCTGTTCGGTTTGGATTGCCGATATGTCGATTTTGTGACCGCATTTCTGAACGGTGTGCTGAAGGATGTTGAGATTTTTATGGAACAACCTGAGGGCTACGACGACGGCACTGGGAGAGTCTGTCGACTGCTGAAGGGACTATATGGATTAAAGCAAGCCTCACGAATTTGGAATAATACACTCCACAAACATCTAATTGAGATCGGATTCAAAAGTGTACCTTTGATGCTGGAGTGTATTGGAAAATTGGGAAGTACAACAAAATCTTCCTCACTGTATATGTCGATGACATATTGATCGCTGCAGATACAAGAGATGCTGACAGCGTGGTCGAAGCGCTGGGTAAGAAGTTTAAGTTGAAGGACTTGGGTCGAGTAAAGCATCTATTGGGAATGGAGATTAATTATGAACCGGACAAGATATTGTGCATCTCGCAGACAGCCTACGTCGAACGTATGCTCGAGAAGTTTGGATTAGCTTCAGCAAAATCTGTGCGATCTCCTCAGGACCACAATGAACCAACTATGCGCGTGGAGAAACCCCCCAACTTCATTAATGATCCTGCACTGCCGTTTCGTGAGATGATAGGGTCTCTACAATATCTCGTACATTGTACCAGACCTGATTTGGCAAATGCAGTACGAACACTTGGGCGATACGGAGGAGCCTACACAGTGGAGAACTTTCGACAGGCACAAAGGGTCATGCGATACCTTCGAGGCACCAAACATCTTGGACTTGTATATCGCTATGTGGAAGTGGCTAGCAATGGTGTGGTGATCGACGCGTTCGCGGACGCAGATCACGCTGGATGCCCAGAAACGAGCAAATCGGTTTCTGGATGGTCATTGCGCCTGAATGGAAATGTATGGCACTGGCAAAGCAAGACACAGGGAAGTGTAGCTGACGATACTTGTGCTGCAGAGTTGATCGCTGCTCACAAATGCACGAAAGAGATCAAATGGACGCAAAAGTTGTTGAAAGACATTGACATCCCACAACAGATGCTTGCAACTCTGTACTGCGACAACCAGAGCACACTGAAGGAAGTCGAAAACAACGGCAATTCGCAGGAGATGAAGCATTTGGCAAAGAAGACAAGATCGATTGCCGAATGGATTGATAAAGGTCGCCTGCAAATGGAATACGTGCCAACTACTGAGAATATCGCGGACATTTTCACCAAGGCACTGGGACCTTGCGTTTTTGAGCGCCTGCGTGGCTGCTCAATATTGAAGATGTGCAAGTGGCATTGTCGTCTGAGGGCGGACGCTATGTCAGGGCAACAACGGTGAGCGAGTCTGACAACCAGTTGGACATAACGATGAGCGACGATTAAGTCGGCTGCGGCCGTCTAACTGCTCTTGGGTAGATTTGGATGCGTCCAGGTCACAATTTGAGATTACTGATGCAATGAATGAAGATTCGTGTTGGCAACTGATCCATCTGCGTGTTGGATACGGCCTCCTTAAGCTAGGGTGCCTGCGGGTATGCCAGTGATTGCTGCGGCAACCACGAACCTTGTTCAACACGAACTGACCTAACGTGGATCTACAGAGTTGGCGACAGCCTTCCAGACCGAATTCACACGAATTTGGATGCGTCCAAAATCGACATTGATTCCCATGCATATGTACGATGTCAATATGTTGATAAGCTTATTCTTGGTGGACTTTGGTCTGCGTACCAACTCCCATGTCTGATTAGCCATCAAGGATTCGTACTCGGTATCCATCGCTTTCTGCCACTTGGGACCATGTTCAGAGGCAAGAGCTTCAGGCACTGTGGTGGGATTCAGCAGGTTGCATACAGCGCCAATCATCATGCATTGAAACAGTGTGTGAGCCATCAAGAAACTCTGGGGGCTAAATCGCTGGGTTTGCCGCCGGACACGAGTCGATCTTCGCAGTGGAACAGGTTGAGGTCTTCTTGGTGCTTGTCCCCGCTCCCACTAGTTCCACGCATCCGCACTGCCGAAGGCATGGTAGTCCTCCCACTACTTCTAGCTAGATCGACACGGTCAATCCACGTGGAGACTGAAACTTTTGGCGAAGGGGTGAAGGTGGGTAGCTCCAAATCCTTCACGCTCTTGCGCCATGGCTGCCTCTCACGCCGTTCCCGTTGTCCTCGGCGCTCCTGTCGTGCCCCTCGTCGACGCCGCCCGTGGCCACCTTCGTCAGAGCCGTCTCCGGACTCGTCGCCATCACTACCATCGTCGTCTTTGCGGTCGCTCTCCGTACTGTCGCCCTCGCTGCTGTCGCTCGGGCTGTGGTTCGAGTCCGAGGAGCCGCCGTCGTCTGGTGCTCCCGGTGTCGACCTTGCCCTCGCAACTCGTCGTCGTGGCGCACGCT